>BLSH010173673.1:972163-986552 GCA_018402905.1 Glandirana rugosa | reverse complement strand
ATGAACTCCTTAGACTGACTGCACATAATACATTTTGTGTTTATCTTCTATTTAGCTCACCCACCAGGCTGAACGTGTCAACGTTACAAAAGCCTAATACAGTTAATTTTTATAACTTAAAATATTTTTCCCATTATGGGCGTGACTGGGGCCTCATATCTAAGTTTTGCCTAAGGCCTCACAAAGCCTAGAGCCGCCTCTGGATACAGATGCACCAAACTGGCCAGTTAACTAATTTTCTCTTTGGAGTTACTGCCCAGCAGTCTCAGTGTCTCTTTATTAAATTCTCCATAATATAAAATAAAGTAAAAATCCAGCAGGGATAATGGGATGCCTTCTGTGAACTTATGCTGCCTGGAAAACATTGCAACTGTGCAAGTCGGACCACCCACTCGATTTATCTTCTATTTGTGTTTTACATAATACACGTCAGTCAGATTCCTCAAGTAGTTTACATTGTTTTTGGCTAGCACTTTAGCCTTTTTTCGTGTACAACTGTGCTGCTTAAAATGGGCCTGAATTGAAAAGGTGAAGATTTGCTATTTTATGGAACATCTGGAAATGCTAATTGTGTGAAAGATTAGCTTTTTTACTATAACGGAGAAGTACAGCCAAAGCTTGTTTGTCTGTACTTCTTCTGTGGATCACAGCAGTGAAGTTCGTTCTGTAGGCTGCTGTTGGCTGATGTCACAGAACCGGTTCAGGCTCGGGCAAGATCGCGACAATATGGTCATGATCTGCCCACAACCCTGGACCGGCACCTGGCTGAGCCAGCCACTCCTGCGCTCCAGTGAGCAGTGACTGACAGTAACCAACTTTCTGCTCACTGAGCTCTGAGAACTGAGCAATCAGTGGTGTTTGATCACTCGGTTCTCAGTCTAAGAGCAGGCGGCAGACCGATGCTGTATCCACTTAGGTAAGTATGATTCTTGAAAAAAGCAAAAACCCATACTTCTCTTTTAATCCCTTCTAAAAAAAATGTGGTACACTTCCTTTGCCTAAGCACTTCTGTGCATAAGGCTCATGACTGTATATCAGCAGTGTGAGATGATCTAAGGCAGCTGCCTCGGACTGATAATCTTACCTGATTTGGAGTGAAATCTGCTGATATTACTACTGTGCTCTTCAATGTTCTCCTTGCTGAAGAAGGAGCTGTGCTTGAGAGCTAGCAGTGCAAGTATCTCCTTGCTTCTGCTTCATTTATTCTGTGAACCTGTACTTTTAGCACCGCTAATACTGTTCTTGATCATTCCCCCCAGCCATTATCAGATCACTAGGCATCGGGGGACAGCTTTGACAAGAGGAGGAAAGGCTTGGCTCTATGAAGACAAAGCACAGAGCAATGCATGGTAAGTGAGTAAAGAGAAAAAGATCAGCTGCAGTGAGCCTATTACATATTCCCCAACTTTTGAACTTGACAAAGAGGGATAACCACCTTCCACAGTGAAGAACGGGTGTTCTCATATAGTGGTTTAAAGAGGTGTGGTCATGCTGCTGCTTTTGCTGATTTCCATCCACTGCCACTATCCTGTGTGTCAAATACCTGCTTTCTCCACTGTAAGCTGTGGTTCCTCTTGATACCTTGTATGTCACTACAGGACACAAGGGTCAGCACGAAGAACCACAGTGTGCAGTGGCAGGAGCATGTGATAGACACATGGATAGGATAGACATGGAAGTATGGAAGATCTGCAGAGGCCTGGGAGCAGAAAAAGGGCAGAGTTGTAATACACAAGCCACCGGAAAGGTAAGCATATAGCCTTTTTTTACAGTGTGGCACCCTCTAGTGTGCTAGATGTAAATAGGTTCATTCTTAGAGTAGGAAAATTGGCTTGGCTGAGAGCCAGGCCTGGGTTGTGAATCTGGGTCAGGTTTTAGTTACTCAGGGGGCTGTATGACTCATCTGGCAGTTCTCTCTGGCACTTCCCCCTGGTCTGGAAGTTGGTAGAAACTTCCAGAACTGGAGGGTGGGAGTAAGGAGGGGCTTCTTTTAAAAGGTCCTCGACCAATCCCCAGCAAAAAGAGGCTGGAAGGGGGCAGGCCACCTCATAAATTGGTATGAGTCATACCAGCAGGGGCAGTTGGGTGTAAGATGGAGATGGAGTGCTGAGAAGGCTGTTGGAGGTCATTGCAGCACGCCCCCTAGTCTCGGCGGGGGGGGGGGGTGACCTTGAGTCTGGGGCTGGTGAGTGTCAGGATGGAGGACTGTGGAGAGAATTTAGCCTGGGGGGCTAGTGAAAGGGGCAGCTGCATCCAGGCGGGTTAGCAGTGCCTGAAGAGGTGCTGCTGGGATCAGTAGCCACATGAGGAATGTAAGCTGGACACTGAACTTTGCTACACAACCAAGGGGCCTCAGGTTCTTGCCTATAACAGGTTATTGCTCTAATCTGACTGGGTGATTTGTCAGATTTCTAGTGTGCCAGCTGGGTTTTCTACAAGAAAGTGAGTGCTGGAGGAAGAAGTGGAGTATATATAGAGACTGTATATAGGAAGAGTTGTCCCTGAAATTGTTCTGAAGTGAAGGGAAATCTCCCATTCATATCCAAGTTATTATCCCTCAATAAAACAAAACAAAACAAAACAAAGTCACGGACTGTTCTCTGACTGTGCCTGTGGAAATTCAACATGCCTGGATGTGCAGAGTGTGGGATCCCAGTATACTTGCGGCTCCTTAGGGGGTGCGCTACAACAGCTTTCTTTACAAGTAGATCTGTAATGACAGGACCACTTAATTTCTATAAACACAAAGGAATAGAGTCCGTATTGCACAAGTATCTCTTCTATGTGACCCCTTCCCCTCCCCCTACTTTTTGCCCCTCCACGCTGTACTGGCTCAATATCTGTCTGGAGGTATACAGTAGTTTGATAATTACTGATCCTATCACTTTTTACGTGCACTTGCAGTAGTTAGGCTCGGTTCATACCTATGCATTTTTTGGTGCTTTTTGCAGATATGCACTTGAGTTCATTTAATGGGGTTTCCTATAGGACACGTTCACTATGCTTTTTTCAGCTGCTGCATTTTTGGAAAGGGTCAAGGACTTTTTTAAATGCAAAACTGGGTTCAATAGCCTTCAATGGAGAAGCTGAAGAAAATCATGCAGTGCGTTTTTGCTCTTACCGCAATTTGTATTTTGCGTTTTTCTTTTAATCTGCCCAGCAACAAATTGGCCCAAAAAAAAAGCATAAAAAATGCAAAACGCAAATCCTGGTAAAAAAGCAAACTGCATAGGTGTGAACCGAGCCTAAGGCCGGATTCTGTCCTGGCATTGACAAGTCTACATTAGGAGTCCTAGGAAATGCGAAAAGATTCAAGTTACAGAGCAACCATCTGTTGCAACTCTCATTTTCTCACGCTGGCTTAACTCTCAGGTAGGTCAATGCACATATCACCAGATGTGGCTCCCCTCCTGCCTTTCCTACCAGCCACTGGGTCACCTTTAACTCCTCTTGTCATAGGGCTAGAAGTGTAGCAGAATAAACCGGAGGTTTGAAATTCGGGACAGTCGCACACAATTCGGGACTGTTGGGAGGTATGCATAAGCAGTACTTCTACAGCTTCCACAGCACAGGTGTTCTTTAACTTCTTTTAAAAACTATAAGAGGTGATCTTTAGGACCAAGGGGACATTTGTCCTTTTTCTTGTAGTTGCCAGTTATACAAGATGAAGGGCAAGATTCAATATAGATATAATGAAAAGGTAGGTTTTGAGTTTAATTTTTCAAAATGACCATGTTTGGCTAAATTGAAAATACAAATAACATTGTTTTTCTTCAAAAAATGTTTTATCCCTGCAAAGCTGAAAATCAAAGCTACTAATTATTTTTGTAATCACTACAAACACAATTATTCCCCCTTACATTTCAAAATGCATTTTTATTATATGAACCAAGATCTTTTATTTTCGCTTGTACTTTTTATCATGACTTCTCAGTCCTGACAGAGCCCTCGGGCATAACAAGGATTTATTTTGCTTTAGTAAGTCTATGACATGAATCAGTAACTTATGTTACATCTGCACTTTTTATTGATAGATGACCTTTCCATTATTCCACATTTATGTTTATTTTCCAGCTCTTATGTGCCCAGCATGTAACTCTCAATGAAAGGTTATACATCAGTGTTTCAAAACACAGAGCTGCCTATGTTCACGTCTTTTATCTCTGTACTTTATTTTATTTCAGCTTGAATCTTGAAATGTACTCAAAATCATCAGTTATGTATTGTACATTTATAGATATTTTTATTTATCAGAAAGAAGTTAAGGACAGCAGAATAGGAATATAAACTGGAAACAGCAGAATAGGAATATAAAAAATGAAATTACAGGCCTTGTTTACAATAGGTTTGGGGGCAGAGGGGCATTTGTCCTATGGGCCAGTATAAATAATATATATTGGGCTAGTGGTCCTGAATAGAGATAATCCCTCATTCAGACCTGAGTCTGAGTAGGACCTGCAGCCAGTGACATCTGCCTGGTGTTATATATGAGGTTCAGACTTGTGATCTCATATTTGACAAGGGAAGTTGTCCAATGTCTACCTCCATTTTTGGTTGTAAAGTGGTGTTATGTGACCAAATGCAAAGATCTGATAGAGAAGGTAAATAAGTGTTGAAAGCAAAACTGTGAAATGTGTTCTCATTTGTTAAAGAAAATTGGATGATAAGTATATTTGTGATGATGTCAATAAAGAGGTTACAATTTCAAAGCTCCAACCAAAATATAAATGTAGATGAGTTGCCAGTGCAATCTTTCATAGAAGCAAATAACAAAAAATGTGAGTACAGTGTATTTTAATAAACTCACTGTCTAGAAGGTATTGGGCCATGGTCCAGGGTGATGTATCAGATTTAAGATGTATACTGGGTGCCATCCAGTGGAGGTGTAGACTGTTGGCTGATGGTTGCTGAATACATAAGCTTGGTTAACCTCTTATGATTTGGAGGCTAACCCTCTGTACAAGTGGTGGTGATCATTCACAAAGGAGGTACAGTTTAAAGTAGAGATCATGGCATTGGTCTACCTCATCATGTTTGCAGTGGATGGACTCTATGCACATATACATTTATTTATGAACACTGATTAGTTTTGCACTTTATGAAATTTGATGGGTTCTATGAAGGGGTAAGCATGATGCACTTTATGATATGTTGTTTTTTTAATCATTGCACTTTATGTTTGAGGAATTTTTATTTTGTATGAATTTTTAATAAGATATATATACAGTATATATATTTATGTATAAATTGTGAATTTATAGCACATTAACACGTTATAAGATTATTTAAAGCGATAGTGCACTTTTGAGGTTCATATCATCCACATATATCTTGTATTCAGGTAGAGGTTGCTGCAGTCTCATTGGTGACTGTGACACAGAGTGTGGGTTATTTTTTATCCTTTATTATTTATTTATTTATTTATTTTTTTTATAAAATCTCGGCTTGGGTTTCAAACTCCACCAAAAGCAAAAAAAATATATAAATAAATAAAATTAATCTATAAGACTATATCTGCATCTTTTCATTGACAATACAAACTTCTCCCGGGGTCCAGATGGCTGTGGAGGAGAGAGCTGGGATGCAGGAAGCAACAGGAAGTCCGGGCTGCTCCGCATGGACCACATGTCATCCAGATCATGGTGCCAGCCATCCTCCTGTCCTCTCCACGATCTGGATGACATCACTTTCTCCTGTGTAGTCCATGCGGAGCAGCCCGGACTTCCTGTTGTTTCATGCATCCTAGCTCTCTCCTCCACAGCCATCTGAACCCCGGGAGACACAATAGACTGTGGCAGCCTTTGAAGATGATGATTTCCTAAAGCAATGCGTGTGTTCTGCCTACATCTTGTAAGTGCAATGTATCTTGTGCAATAAACTGTGTTACTAATACTACACTTAGGTGCGCCTCCCTCTCCCCTTCTTTTTCATCCTTTCTTATAGAGTCTTGGACACACTCTGGGGATTGATGCTACCTAAAATGACTTTTAATCTTTCATTTATGATGTTCCTCCAGGATTTTGGAACTTAACCACCTATTACAAGGACTATATACACACACATTCTTCCTACCACTGCGGTGCAATTTTCCATATGTTGTGCGCCTGGTTGTTTCAACTTTTTTCAACTGGGGTATATGTGAATAGTATCAGTATAGTGAAACCCAGTATTTAAAAACAAGAAAATAGATTGTCTGCTGGCATTGACACAGTGTGAAACATTTTATTCCAAAAGGGGGGAAATGCAAGAAAGGGTGACACAATCCACAATAGTTCATAGAACATCAAAAAGTTTATGGGGGGCCCAATCTAATGCTCTTGGCCCCATATTATATGTATTTTTAAAAGGAGAATATTTTCCTATTGTGTGAATCCTCAATTGACGATATAGCATCACCTATAGCTGAAGAAGCAGGTAAAAGAAAACACTTCTTCAGGCTGTATTTAGTCATAAAGATCTCAAAATCAACAAATGTATTTTTTATTTATTTCAGGTACTTATATAGCACCGTCAATTTACACAGCACTTTACAAATATATTGTACATTCGCATCAGTCCCTACCCTACCCTACCAGCATTTCTTTGGAGTATGGGAGGAAACCCACGCAGACACAGGGAGAACATGCAAACTCCAAGCAGGTAGTGTCATGGTTGGGATCCGAACCAGCGACCCTTTTGCGCTAGGCGAAAGTGCTATCCGCTACACCATGGTGCCACCCAAATAATCTCCAGACTCCACCAGTGTCCAGCAGCAAACTGACTGGTCTATTCATTTTTATCTTGTCCTATATGGCTGTAGATCTACTTTAATACTATAAATGGTAAAACGTTTCAGTCAAGGACATGGAGGTTAAATATTAGCAACTCTCAGAAAATAAATAATTATAACTAGAAACATAAAATCTAATATGTTTAAATGAGAAATATATACAGAAAAATATTAGTATTAACAGCTAACGTAAAAATGAAATTGACATTAATGCCTCTTTAACTGCATTAATTTCTCCCCATATAACAAAAACGTATTTGCAGTGTATTGTGTTCTTGAGTAGCTCAGCAGTGGCCATCTAACTAGGTGAGAGAATAATTTTGTTGTTGACAGCTGGGATTGAAAGAATTCACAGTGTTACTCCACTGAAATGACCTTACATACTTGCTAAAGAGTTGAAAGGGTGACTTTCCTATTGCACCTGATGGTTTTATGGAAATGTACATTGTTTTCTAAGAGCTGTCTTTCAGCATATTGTCCACCTGGTGAATTAGAAGTGTTACTGGCAGTAGATATCGCCAATGTCAAAAGTGCACTATGCACTTACTCCATAGGAAAGCCAAGAACATATGCACTTCATTTCATTGTGGAAACTGTGTTGTTTTTGCCAAAATAACATGGGAGCGTGAACAAATGTAACATTTTAAGAAACAATAATGGAGATTTATGATAATTAATCTTAAACTAAAACAATTTTAAAGCAGAGCTTCAGACAAAAATAATAAAATAAAATAAATAGCTCAGTAAAAGATATAATAACAAAAACAGTTTTGTTGCAATATTCTGCTTTAATGCAGACATTTTACTGCAGTACTTTTTTCTGCTGCTAGATATCCTCAGTCTGATGGAGAGCATCATTCAACCCACTTCCCCTGGGCTTGGTTGTACTGGCCCTGCCCCAGGCTATGACTGGACAGTGAAAAGAGAAGAAGCAAGATGTGCCTTTTATGCTGTAAGCTTACTTGAAAAATCTTCTTTCATGTTGTCAGTCCTGTCTGTCTGCTGGCTCTCTTTTTACAACTGGCTGGAGTTCCATGTTTTGCAGCTTCTCCTCTGCCATTTACTTTCAACGTATAACTACATATCTCATGGTATCTTGCTCCCTACAAGCAGTGATTATTAAAAACAGCGCCTGTAAAGCACCTGAAAACTGCCTCCCCTGCAGCCCCAGTGTGAAAGCCTGAGTGATTTCATACTGGGGCGGTGCGCTTACAGAACGGGAAAAAAAAGTCCTGCAAGCAGCATATTTGGGGTGGTGCGGGACGGGTGTGGGTATACACTGCTCCTAAACCACCCTGCCCATTGAAATGAATGGCCAGCGCTTCCAAAGCACCACACCACTGGCATTTTTAGTCCCTTTTTAACCCTTTCTTGGAGCCGAAAAACTAAAACTAACGCCGCTTTACCGATACCGCCCACACCGCCCCAATGTGAAAGGGCTCTAAATGTGTGGGGATCTTCACAAAGTAAGTTTACAATCTTCAAGGTCATTCAGATTATTAGGAGTAGGCTAGAAATAATTGAAATGCAATGTGGAACCAAATGTATGATTTTATTTTTTTGATCACAGATACACTGTAATGGAAAATTCAAAATCTCCCAGCATAGGATAATGTTAGGGTGCACTTCTGTATATCTAAATGTCTATGTGTTTGTCGTCCCCCAGGTATAGTTTGGGCACACATCAAATAGATAAGTGCTTTTATGGGGAATGCAGTTGTAAATACCCTTCAACACTTTGCTAAATGCCCAAAGTGCATTCAGGAAGAACAAATTAAAAAGAGCTGTTAAGCTCTGAGATGACCAATGACCAATGAGTTAGTAATTAGCACCGAGGCCCTCAGTTCGAATTTATGCTTTTTCTGTGCTTGTTAAGGTTTCCCCCACGCTCCAAAGACATGTTTGTTGGTTATTTGGCTCCTCTCTAAATCGACCCTTATATGTTTATGTATTTTTTTTTAAGTGGGGACCTTAGATTGTAAGCTCCTTGAAAGTATCCATAGGCACACACATCATCGATAGGCCATGCCCCGACTTCCTCCTCACAGGAGTCTGACTGACAGCATCAGGAGCCTATAGCTTTTGCTGATTTCAGTGACTCCTGTGAGACCAGGAAGGGAGGGGAGCTGTGCTGCAGCTGGAACAGCTTGTTTGGCTGTACATCTCCTCTTGATCACAGGAATGCAGTTCGATTAGCACTTCTGTGACCTGATTTCAGCAGACAGCAGGCTGACGTCACAGAGCCGGCCCAGGCTCAGGAAGGATTGTGACCATATGGTCAGAATCTGCTCACATGCCTGGACCGGCACCCAGCTCAGCCTCTCAGTGTGCCACTGAGAGCCTTAGCCGGCCGCTCCTGCCCCCTCCATAGCCCAGCGCTCCAGTGAGCTTGAGGGGGGGCAGAGCAGAGAGCCTGTGACTGACAATCACCAACTCTCTACTCAGGGAGCTGTGAGAACCGAGCGATCGGTGGTGCTTGATCACTCGGTTCTCAGTGTAGAGCCAGAGGGGCACAGATGCAACATCTGACTGATGCTGCATCCACCTAGGTAAGTATGATTCAACAAAAAAAATCCCATACATCTCTTTTAGCCCTGGTTCACACCAGTGCGCTCTACGAGATTGCATTCCAAATCACATGCAGTGTCCATGGGATGCGATTTCAGTCAAACAGACTCTATGGCTGATATCGCATTGCATTCAGACCAAACTCGCACATTACTTTTTTTTGGTCCGCACCAGAATCGGATCGCATGGGTGTTCATACCCATGTGATCCGATTCTTGAGCGGGTTTGCAGTACGCACTGCGATATGCAAGCTGAAAAGGGGGCGTCATTAACAATGTATTAACACCTCCCTTCAGTTAGCATATGGCAGTGTGAACTGCAGTGCGAGTCGGGTGCGATGAGGGAACCTGCAGTGGATTTGCAGGGTTCCCCCATTGCACCTATGTGAACCGGGACGGGAAGGTAAAAAAAAAAATGTAGACTTTAAAAACACTTTAAGAATGCATCTACCGGTAATTTGTTGACCAATGCATTGTGAAAATGATGTAAAAATGTAATAAATGCATGTAGCAATAAAATCGATAGCCTCTTTTTCTGTTGCCTTGTGATGTGCCACAAACATGATCCAAAGAAAAGTATCGCAAAGCCATTGGCAAATAAATTGCAAATTATCACAAACACAGGATAAAAGAAAAAGAAATGACAAGCTGAGAAAACAGAGGGATTATGATTGCTTTTACTGTGCTTTGCTGTCATGTATCTCATCTCAGACATGGACGATCTTGGTCAATCCTCTCCTTTTACAACAGACGGTCTGAAATTGAGAATTGTTAGATATTCCCTACTCATCAGAGTTCTCCTATATGGTCCGTTAAAGGCATATCTTCTTAAAAAACATCTAATGACATGATGATGATGTTTAGTATCATTATCTGGAGATCAGGCATGACAAAACACTTCCATGTCAGAATCCTCCTCTATGACAACTTTGTTAATACAGAGAGAAGTTTTCTGCCTTAGTTTCACTGTGTATGGGGCAGATTTAAAATCGATGTAAACCTTAATAACCCCGAGTTTGCTAGAGCATTGTGCACCATAAACAATTCCCTTTTTTAACCACTTCAGCTCCAGAAAGTTTACCCCCCCCTTCATGACCAGGCCATTTTATGCAATACGACACTGTGTTACTTTAACTGACAATTGTGCGGTCGTGCAACGCTATAGCCAAATAACATTGATGTCCTTATTTTCCAAAAATCAAGCTTTCTTTTGGTGGTATTTGATCACCTCTGCGGTTTTTATTTTTTGGGTTATAAACAAAAAAATACCGACAATTTTGATATTATAAAACATATTCAATAAAAAAAAATGTAAAAAATCAAATGTATTCATCAATTTAGGCCAACATGAATTCTGCTACATATTTTAGCAGGACAATGACATTGTGGTGGACAAATTGTACACTAATTGACACTTTTGACACTTTTTGGGGACCAGTGACACCAATTCAGTGATCAGTGCTAAAAAAAAATGCACTGTCGCTATACTAATGAAACTAGCAGGGAAAGGGTTAACATCAGGGGCAATCAAAAGGTTAAATGTGCTTCTATGGCGTGCTTGCTAACTGTGGGGGAGGTGCTTTGACTGGGGGAAGACAGAGATCCGTGTTTCTACTTAGCAAAAACACAAGATCTCCATCTTCCCCTCTGGCAGAATGGCGGTCTGCCTCCTTTACATAGGCAGACTGCCGTTCTGCCTCTCCTCAGAACAATCAGTGTGTCCCGTCAGACATCGCGTCTGCCAGACCCGCTGATTGGCTGCCGCTGTGTCCATTCACAGCGAGAGCCGGTCACTGGCAGTCCGGACTGCCGCAGTATATCTGTGTGGGGCAATCCAGAAGTCTAAAATAGATTTTTACTTTTTTTCATCCTTTGTAGCATCTCATTGCTACTAATCTCTTGCAGTCTCTCCCTGTCTACATGCTCCCCATTGATGGCTGCATGGCATTTCTCAGGGCAGGCATCCTGTTGGTGACAACAGTAGAATCCTTACTGTATAATGTGTAGCCAGGCCCCCATAGGGGTTGCTGAAAGTAGTGGTTCACCTGTCACCCTGCCCATCCAGACATCCATCTCAGGCACTCAGAGACATAGATCAGTCCATTACTTTGTTTTTTTTGTTTTTTATTGAGGGGTATTGAACTTGGATAGGGATTAGGGAATTATGGGATGCCCAAGAACATTCGGTGCAAATTTGTTTAGGACTCCTATATACACTCCAGTATATACACCTCTCTCTTCTCTCCAGCACAAACTCTTGCTGCTTTCCGTTCTTCTCTCCAGCACAACACTTGCTGCAGACTGTTCCTCTCTCACCAGCACTTCCCTTGCTGCAGACTATCACTCCTCCAGACTAGCAAAGCACCGCATGGGTAGGCCTGACACGGGTTGATTTACTAAAGCTGGAGAGTGCAAAAAGTGGTGCAGCTTTGCATGCTAGCCAATCAGCTTCTAAACTCAGCTTGTTCAATCAAGCTTTGACAATAAAACCTTGAAGCCGATTGGTTTCTGTGTGGAGCTGAACCAAATTTTGCACTTTCAAACTTTAGTAAATCAACCCCACTGACTCACCAGGCCTCATGAACTGCCTTTTGCAGGCAGAGGCCACAGGTCTCTTTTGTGTAGAAAAGTTAAGGTGCTAGCCGTCTTCTACTCAGCTATCACTCCCAGATAGCTCCCTTCGGGCCCTGTAAGCCAGCATGGCTGCAGCGACCACTCTCCACTGCCCTTTCCGCAGTCCTCCTCCACTGGTTCTGCACCCTCCTCCAGCTGCAAACTCCCAGCTCTCTTCAGGCGTGCCTCCCCAGTCCTCCCAACTGTACCTCACTCACCAGCACTTCACTTGCTTCGACCAGCAGTCCTCCTGGAGACTCCCAGAGTGTTCTCTCTCCTGCTGTCCTCTCGTTCTGCTCTCTCATGGGCCTCTCCTTCCAGGATCTCTCTCTCTCCTCCCGGATGCACCCGAGCCCCAGCCCAGGGTCATCCCCCAGACTGGGGAGCTCCCCGTAGGCACGGCAGCCTCCACACTTCTTTACTCCATCTTTTCCACCTCACTACTCCTCCCCAGCTGGGCTGACCCCAGGTATTTAAGGAGGCCTGCCCCCTGCCAATCTAAGTTGGGGATTGGTCAGGGCTCCTTAAGATACCCCAGATAGAGCCCACCTCTCTTCCCATCCTCCCTTCTAGTACCTTCTAGAAGGAAAGAGGAGGTATTGAGAAGTGACATCACCTGTGAGTCACCAGCTGCTACCCTGAGCAACTCGCAGCCCAGAATTGAAACAAAACAGGCCCAGCAACCAGCTAGGCCTGCCTAAATTTACCTACACTGCCAGAGAAAAATCCTTACTCTAGCACCTCACTAGAGGCTGCTACAAATGTATGTTGAAATGACCACTTGTACACTAGAAGCCCATGTGACAGGGTGACATTACAGGAGCATAATTGGGAGACAGGGACAGGTCGTTGTCACCCTATAACAGGAAGTGCCAGTTATGTCAGGATTACCAGGTATTATGTTTTATAAAAACTGAAAATGTAAAAATGCTGAAAATTACTTTTGAAATGGCAATAACTTATTGAAGCTTATATAAGATTTTAGTGATTTAAACCCACATAAGCTTGTCTCTTGCTGGGACTAAAGACAGCTTTGGCATTTCAGTTAAGGTCATGTACGGTTATTTACAGATTAAACACTTTGCTATCTTGTTCACTAAGCAACTTGACTTTACTAAATCCAGTCTTTTGAAGAATTATGTTTCCTAGGAGCATATCAGAAACATTTCATTATTCACATCTATAATATTTTGTAATTCCTTTCTAAAGAATCTTTTGTGCATCTTTGTATACTTAACTGGGACAAAGTTATTGATAAAACTTTACCAATTAAGTGATTATCTTACATATGAGACTATGGGGTTGATTTACTAAAGGCAAATAGATTATGCACTTTGCAAAGTGCAGTTGCACTCTGCAAGAACAGTTGCTCTAGAGCAGTGGTTCTCAACTCCTGCCCTCGGGACCCACTAACAGGCCAGGTTTGCAGGATAACTGAAATGCATCACAGGTGATATCATTTGCTGCTCAGTGATTGCAGTATTCTAGTTGCATCTCCCCAAGGTAATACGTAAAATATGGCCTGTTGGTGGGTCCCGAGGACAGGAGTTGAGAACCACTGCTCTAGAGCTTTGTAAATGAGCAGAAGCTCTGGTGACTTCCATCATCCAATCATGTGCAAGCAAAAATGCTGTTTTTTAAATTTTCTTTGCATGTGATTGGGTATTCTTTGCAAAGTGAAGATTAACCTAATTTACTAAGCTCTGGAGCATCTGCAAAGTGCTCAGTTTATTTGCCTTTAGTAAATCAATGTCTTTACATCTACATCTTCAAAGTGTACATTATACCAACCTTTTTCAACTAGGGTGCCTTCATGTTTCTTCAGGGGCGCCTTGGCAAAATGCCAAAAAAATTGCCCAAAAATTATATACAAGCCAATGGATGGATCAAGTATGCCTTTTAGTTACACAAAGCCACAGGTTTTCATTGTGAACCATCACAATCTCCCAGCCACTGGTGTCCTAACAAAGAATGACGTCATCAGTAGAGTTGAGCGAACACCTGGAAGTTCGGGTTCTGCTGGTCCGTCCGAACTTCGGGACAAAGTCCGGGTCCGGGTCCGGACGGAACCCGAACGATCGCACGGACAACGAACCCCATTGAAATCAATGGGGACCCGAACTTTTAGGCACAAAAATGGCTGTAGGAAAGTCCTGGAAAGCCCCAGAGGGCTGCAAAAGGAAGTAAAATGGGGGTAAGGGTAGGGCAAGTGCCCTACAAAAAAATGGGGACAGGGAAATAACTGTAAATATTTTTAAAAAAATAAAAACATAAAAAAAGCAAAAATGGAGGTGAATGTGGATCATCTTCAAACTGTGTCTGAAAAGTATTAATTAACGGTAGAAGCCATATAACTGTTCTAAAATCATCTTCAAACTAGGGCAAGTGCCCTACAAATAAATGGGGATAGGGAAAATAAATTAAAATCAAATAAAAAAAT
>BLSH010173673.1:939500-971197 GCA_018402905.1 Glandirana rugosa | reverse complement strand
AATGTAGTATTATCGTCCATAACCAACACATACATATGACGTCACAAGGAGTTGGAAAAAAGACAGTCCTGTGGGAAATTTTCGTAAGTGTTAGACCTCCGTGGGGTTAGATTTTACAATTTTTGCTTTATCAAAATGTATTCCGTCGTTGTAGGTGTGTACATCCTGTGGATTGCAATCTCCACTAAATAATTAAGAAGGTTCCGTTTATGTGTAAACGGGAGACCATGACTGATCACAAGGTTACAAAGAGAAGAGGGAGTCAAAAAGGGAGTGAGTCGATTACACTGTGGTCACGACTGTCTCTCCTCTTTTGTTCTTACAACAAGTCGGCAAGCGAACGATTTTTGAAATGTCCGGGTCCGGGTCCGTGCCACGGACACCCGAAAGTTCGGTACGGACCCGAACGTTACAGTCCGGGTTCGCTCAACACTAGTCATCAGTTGATATGGTGGATGTCGAACGGCTGAACAACATTCTTGTTTTCTCCTCTCTGTCAGCACTGGTGTCACATTAGCTGAGTGAGGGAAAAACTGAGGGAGAAGAGAAACATTGGAACACTAGTCAGTACCAGAGGGCAAATGTGTATTTGCCTTGGAAGAATTAATAAATCACCTCTAACGTTAGGTGTCCTACATGTGTGGATGTTGCTGCCTTATGTAAAACTATTTCGTTTTTAACATTTTAGATTGGGGTGCCTCCAGATTGTGAATGCTTTTAAAGGGTGTCCTGACAGAAAAAAGGTTGAGGAACACTGCAGTATACATACACAACCAATACCTGCTATTATGATGTAAACAAGTATGGCTGGAGATCTGGCGCTGCTACAGTATGTTAATTATATTTCAATAGGGTTCTTGGTTTATATGTGATGTGATATAAAACAATCAAGTGAGATAAGCATAAATGTGTAACAAGTCAATATAAGTAAATAAACCAACATTTGAAATTTATATAAATATGTATATGTCAATTCATTAAACCGTATAGACAATTAAATCGTGATACGACTTACAGTGTATATCATGTGTGTTTAATGTGTCATCCAATAAAAAACTAGTGTGATATAATGTATTGTGATAAGTGCCTGTTTGTTAAACGACTCCAACCTTCTCCTATTGATAGTGACAACTTAATGTCAAAAGCCTTTAAAAATAAATATATATCATGAACACACAGTTAGTATTAGTCATATGAGGTAGCTCAAGCCTTATGATATATGTATGGTAGTTAGTAAGAGATAATCCACATATTAATGTACTTCCCTGCTGAGCAAACGGCTTATTAATATTGTCGCCACCTGGTGGTGGCAAAATACTACCATAAGACTGTGCCAAAGGATTGAGAGTACATTAATATGTGGATTATCTCTTACTAACTACCATACAATCAATTGGGATTCTGTCTTTTTTACTTAAAGTGAAAGTCCATGCAAAAACTAAAATCCCTGTGTCTATAGCCACCAAAATTCTAATACTAACCTCTCTAACCCTGTAAAGAAAAAAGCAGCATACATACCATTTCTGCAGGCGATCCAACTCGATCTCCAAGTGCGGAAGCTCTGCAGAGGACACGGCCGACAACGGCTGTTAAATGAACGGGGAGTGACGTCACCTTACTATGGAGCTTTTGTTGTTGTCCATGTCCTCTGTGCCTGCCTCTACACAGAAGCCGTGGCTGACAGCTCAGCGTGGGATCAGAGCTTCCGCCCCTGGAGACCGGGTCGGAACGCCTGCAGAAAAGGTATGTATACTGATTTTTTCTTCACAGGGTTAGAGAGGTTAGTGTTAGAATGTGGGTGGCTATAGATACAGGGATGCATAGACTTCTACTTTAATTGTACTGTTCATCTTTTGCATCCTGGTTCCTGAATGTTTATAGCTTTTTTTGATGTGCTTAGGTAAAATTTGCTTGAAAATATATCTACTTTTTTTCTTTGAGTGTTTATTTAGCCAGTTGCCGACCGCCCGTCGTGGCTTGATGGCGGCAAATTGGTTTGATATCGCAAATCACCATCAGGTGACGGCAGCTGTGAGATCGCGCACTGTGAGCATGCTCACTGTGTTCCGGGGGGGGGCAGGGAGCAGGTAGGGTGTACTCGATGTCCTCCTGCTACCTGTGATTCTTCCCCCGGAGTGACGGAACGGGGATCTGTGTATGTAAACACGGATCTCCGTTCTGACAGAGGGGGAAGGGATGTGATTACAGGCACCCTGTGTATGGGAGCCACAATCACTCCCCTCCCCCAACCAGCCCAGCCCCCATACAGTTAGAAAACACACAGTTAACCCCCTTAGAGTGCCCCCTGTAGGTTAACCCCTTCACTGTCAATGGCATTTGCACAGTAATTAGTGCATTTTCATAGCAATAATCGCTGTATAAATGCCATTGGTCCCAAAAAAAGTGGTCCGACATGTCCGCTGCAATATCACAGTCATGATAAAAATCGCAGATCGCCGCCATTACTAGTAAAAAAAAAAAAAAAACTTCATAAATGAATTCTCATCATTCAGTAAATGAAGCAACTTTTGCGCAAACCAATCAAGAAATGCCAATTGTGATTTTTTTTTTACCAAATATTTGAGAAAGAATATAAATTGACCAAAACCTTTGAACAAAAAAACGTTTTTTTATATATTTTTTGGATATGTATAATAGCAAAAAGTAAGAAATATTGTTTTTTTTTTTTTTTTGCAAAATTGTCGCTCTACTTTTGTTTGTAGCGGCGATGAAATGACGCAGAGGTGACCAAATACCACCAAAAGAAAGCTATATTTGTGGGAAAAAAGGATGCAAATTTTGTTTGGGTACAACATTGCACGCAATTGTCAGTTAAAGCAATGCAGTGCGGAATCCAAAAGTGCTCTGGTCCTAAAGTGGGAAATCCTTCCGGGCTGACATGGTTAAATGTGTGTATCCTAACTTTTAATTTTTTTAATATCCTCTTTGCATCACTGTTCTGAGATAAAAGAAGCAGTCCAAAATAGTTGAAATAACCCCTGTAACCCCTAGAAGTTATTTTTAGCAAATTACACCATTAAAAAAAAACAATCAAAGCCCCCTTAATTTTTCCTTTTATATTAATTCCAATACACTTTGCCAATATGGCAAAATTTCATTTAAATCTTATAATTCTGGCCAAAATATTGGAGAAATTAAAACTTTCAGTTTTGCTAATTTATAATACACAGACAATTTAAAAAAAGGGTTTTAATTTTTCACAGCAAAAGATGCTTCGTTTTACTTGCACCTAAATTTCCCCTATAGAGTCATGAATATAAAACAAGTATTTCTTCCTGAAGGCAATATGTTCCAATTTAGTTTGGTCCCAGACGCTGAAATCAGCTGGAATTATTAAGTGACGTATTTAAATAAATAGCACCAGTTAATTTTAGCGACACTAGATATAATCAAATTAGAGTTTTCTTAAAGACTAGCAGAGTTCTATAAGGTTTTAGTGTTTACACTCATTCTTAGTCTTCTCATGGTACTCATGAACAAATATCTGTAAAATGATGTTAGTCAAATTAGGTCATTTGAAGCATCATGTGTTATCCACACAAAACCGAAATTGTGTTGGAGCCACGTGCTTTTTCTGTACATGTGACACTTAAAATGTTTAAAGGCAACGTGATTTTCTTGAGTAATAGATAAATGCACATATGCATTTACACAGATAATCAGTATTCATGTGTTAAGTCAGTAGAGCAGGAGTTGTCAGTGCCATGATTTTGGAGTTGAAAGTCTTGAAGTAGGACATGGTATAAATTAACCTGGACTCAAAGTCATATCTAGACATGATGTTACACTTGCCATCCCTAAATGATGACACCCCTTTGTACAAAACTTTGTATCATGCAGGTATTTCAGCTAAAACATTTGTCATAATGTGCTATTAGAAGAAGTATATTAATAAATGAATTCAGTGCAGAGCTCCTAAAAACATAATCCCTACATCCAAATGAATTTATTAGTACAACCCACTACATAACATAAAGTGATAAAAATGTGAGCATACAATATAATATTACAAATATTGACCCCACAGATACATAAATAAGGCTAGAGCACTTATGTGTAATAGATCACTAATGGTGCATAATGAATGAAGTGCAAGCAATGTGGTTCAAAAGTCACTTATAACATGTATCAATCGGGTCTTACGTCTTCGTTTCATCTTCAGTGCAATCTTCCCACAACTGCATGTGTACCACAGAGTGAAACACTTCCACCAATTGTGCCTGTGTGTATGCCCTCTATAAGAGAGAAGAGCTGGAAACTTCAAAATCCTTGATTCAAAAATGTATTGGCTACAGATGAGTATTAAAAAGCAAACACCTGACACGTTTCAACATGAGCCTTAGTCATAGCCATGCTATGACTAAGGCTCATGCCGAAACGTGTCAGCTGTTTGCTTTTTAATACTCATATGTAGCCAATACATTTTTGCATCAAGGACTTTGAAGATGCCGGCTCTTCACTCTGATATATTGTATCTACTGTGAGAAGATACACTGGACCTTGTCACATGTGCTGCAGACTGCACACTAGGATTGGATTTCTTCTGTTGAGAGTGTTGCATCTTTTATATTTCCTTTGGGTATGCCCTCACCTGGAATATTGGACCTCTTAAATTACAGAAGGTCACATAAACCATATTCCCTACAGGGGCTAATCCCCTCTCCTTAAGGCCACGTTTACATCATATGCAGAGACCTGAGTTTTTTTGCTCACAGTTTGCAAAGGCACAACAAAACCAATTGTGCTCTATGTGCCCTGTCCGCACAACAACACTGGTATCATGTGCAGATCTTTTCTGCGCAGTAATCTGCAACATGTATAAAACTCACTGAAACGTGCATGAAAACTGTAAACTTGTGTCTCTGCAAGTGAAATCTGCGCGTCAGTTGCCATCAATTTTTCTGTACGTATGATTTGAATGAGGTCTATAGCTTTCTCCAGGCTCTTAGGATTGTAATGAATCCTGCTTCTCAAGGGTTACTCCTTCTCCTCCATAGGTTTAGCAACAGTTCCAGTACAGATCCATAAAACAGAGACTCCTAATCATGCTTTCCATAAACACAGGTTTATTACAATAAAGAACACTCACATTCACATAGGCAGATGGATCACTTATCAAATTCCCATATTCTCTCTCTATGGCTAATACAAATCAATCCTGTGTCCTCAAACTCCTGGGAATGCTCCTACTGCTAGCATGATGACCTCACACTTGGGGTTCTGACTTATGCGTTACATCCTTAGGACTTCATCAGAGGGTGGAACTGGAGATTGCACTGGGGATGAATGAGGAAACATAAGACTGTAACTGGTGTGGTGGTGGTGATCAGGGACAATATTACTGAAGACAGGGTGTGGCACTGATTGTGGATACTGTAACTGATGTGGCGATGATTAGGGACAAAATGACTAGTGTGTGACGGTGATCAGGGGTACTGTAGCTGGTGTGGTGGTGATTAGGGACAATATGACATGTGGCTGTGATCAGGGACACAGTGATTGATTTGGTGGTGATTGAGGACAATATGAATGTGTGGCAGTGATCAGGGACACTGACTGACAGCAGTGGTAAATAAAATACATATATATATATATATATATATATATATATATAGTATATATATATATATATATATATATATATATATATATATAAATAAGTATTAAATATTACATTTTTTTTACAATTTTTTGTGGAACATACGCTTTAATGGAAGGTGACCCCCCAACATGCCACAATTGGCATGTCTTTTTTTGGGGGGTTGACCAGGGACCCTGTTTTAATAGGGTCCCAGGCCCACTTCCTCCCCTGGCGCCGAGGCTCAGGGAAGAAAGTCCACCTTCCCCCCTCCCCCTCGGCGATCTTCTGGAACACGTCACAGGTCCCAGAAGATACGCCGGCCAGTCACAAGTCGCAGCGCGACTTGGCATGCACAGTGCACACCCAGCTTTGAAGCCAAAGCCGGGTGCCCACGCTTATAATGCCAGTGCCGCCGAGGGGAGGGGGCAAAGAGCAAGCCCTCGGGCGACCGCATTGCTGGAGTGAGGGACAGGTGAGTGTCCAATTATTAAAAGTCAGCAGCTACACTTTTTGTAGCTGCTGACTTTTACATGGGTGGAACTCCGCTTTAGCAAACCTAATACTGCACTACTGGAAGGAGATGATTGGGATTTTATTTCACTATGATTGTTTATACAGCCATGATGGCTTTATAGGCAATCATTTCTGACAGTTCTCAGCTGCATTCTTGCAGCCACTGAGAACTACTGTGATCTCTGAGATTGACCACATCCATCACACGGTACAGGGCCCCTGTGATTGGCCCTGTGCCATCTGATCACTGTGACCAATCACAGAGATTATAGTAATTCTCAATGGCTGTGTGAATGACAGCTATTATTTGCTACTGGACATGTGATCTCTGGAATTGGTCATAGCAATCACATGCAACCAGGGTAGAGCACAGCCCCCCGGTACTCAGATTGGAACTCTCCCCATTGTCAGAATACAATTGCTCTGCAGAAGGGATTCCCCCATCAACACTAAGTCTGTTGATAGGGGAATAAAATCTTTTTTTTTTTCGTTCAACCTGCTGGTTAAATAAACAAACAAACAAACAAAATGCATGGCCTGCCTGCTTTTTTAAGCCCTATGTCATGTAATCTGTCCATTTAATAGTCATTTTAAATCTAGATTTCATCTAAATGACCTTATGATGAATCTGTATGAGGCAAAGCACCACTTAGACAAAGAGAATTCTAATTAACTGAACACTGGTATTGAATTGATTTATTGTAGGAAGGCTTTCTTCACATGGAATGGGTGTCAAGCAATGTCCTTCCTCTCTGCTCATTATCTATATTTATTATATAGCAGGATTAGCAGATTTCAGCTACTCTTTGGTAATAAACGTGACAGTTTTTATCTGTTAATAAAGGTCCAATTATTTGAATGTCACAAAACGTGCCGGAATATGCTGATTATTTTGAACAGGAGTCAAAGTTATGATGACTAGAATATTATATACACAGTTAAGCAAATCTGTATTTGGCAAAAGACATTGGCATCATGATTGTTTACTGGTGAAAGCAAAAATGATTCACTGAAATATTAAAATTATTGCAGCAAAATTAAGCAGCATTAGGCAACAGCAATCTTTACTAATTAAAGTATAACCAAAGGCAAAACATTTTTTTACATTTTGGATAGAGTAGAAAGCGATTAGAACACGTCAGATTTTTATTGCTGTCTGTGTCCCCCTTAGGGAGATTTACCTTCTCTATTTGTTCTGTTTACCGATATCACCAAGGGTAAAAGTGAACAGAACAGGAATAGAGAGAAAATTCTCCAATGTGAACATTAGTTCTGGTGACCCTGACGACAATCATGTTTTTTTTATCACCACTTTGGAGGGATTTTTTCACCTCCTGTTTTGGCTAAGGGGCAGGAAGTGAAGAGAAATCGTCCCAATGGGAAACAGATGAGAAGACCCTATACCCTCCTTTCCATGACTTTTATTAGTTTTAGATAGATTAAGTAATAATTAAAGACCCTGTCCAGTTATTATTTTGCTATCTAAGTGGTGTAAGTGGTGGGCTTACTAAAGGTACATAAGGCCACTTTCACACTGGGGACGGTGTGGCGGTAGCGGTAAATCCCATCTAGCTTCAGCGGGGATTTACCACTGTTATAGCGGTGCTATGGCGGCGGGAGTGTGGCACTTTTAACCCCCTACAAGGGGTTAAAAAGTGGTTAAAAATGCCTGCACACTGCGCTTCCGAGGCGGTGTGCAGCTGCTTCGGAAGTGCTGCCCCAATGTTTTCAATGGACAGGGGCGGTGGAGGAGCGGTGTATCACCGTTCACCACACTGCTCCAAAGATGTGGCTTGCAGGACTTTTGTAATGTCCTGCAAGCGCACCACCCTAGTGTGAAAGTACTCAGGGCTTTTACATTGGGGTGGATTGGGGGGATTTTTTAGGTGCTTTACAGGCACTATTTTTAGCTAAATAGCGCCTGTAAAGCGCCTCAGTGTGAAAGGGGTCTTAGGGTTGTTTTATTAAAGGCAAATAGGCTGTGCTTTTTGCAAAGTGTAGTTGCAATCTGCATGAGCAGTTGCTCCAGAGCTTAGTAAATGAGCAGAAGCTCTGTTGACTTCCATCATCCAATCATGTGCAAGCAAAAATGCTGTTTTTTTTTTATTTTTCTTGCATGTGACTGGGAATTCTTTGTAAAGCAAAACTTTATCTCAGCATAACTGCACTTGCACATTCTTTTTGCCTTTAGTAAATCAACCCCATAGACTGTGCACTTTGCAAGTGCAGTTGACCTCATTTAACACAGAGCTTAGTAAATGCAGTAAAGCTCTGCTGATTTCAATCATCCAATCATGTAAAAGCAAAAATTATGTTTTTTTAAATTTCCTTCCATGTGGTTGGGTATTCTTTACAAATCGAAAGCAGAGTTCTAGTTGTTTTTGTGTTTATTGAAAGTCAACAGCTACAAAAAGCTACACTCACCTGTCCCACGGTCCAGCGATGCGGCCGCCCAAACCCTCGCTTCTCTCCCTCACCTCTCCCCACCCTAGGCAGCCCGAGCGGAAGTGGGGGCTGGGTACCTGTCAAAACTAGGTACCCCCCCAAATATGACATGCCAAATGTGGTATGTAAGGGGGTGAGGAGTCCTTAAAGTGAAACTTCCACTTTTGGGTGGAATTCCACTTAAAGCCTTTAGTAAATCCACCCTTAAGTCCCTTAGATATATTTTTCCCTCGCCTTCTGTTTCTGTGAAAATGATCACCAGCACGAAAAGAGGGTTATTCTATGCAGTGTGGACATTGACGGTAATACAAAGTTAACATCCAAAACTAAAGAAACAAGTTCTGTCTTAACATACAGTTTCAAGTTGAGCTAAAACCTAATCAATAAACCCTAATGAATAACTCTTAATTAACCTCTTCAGATCCACGCTATTGACGATTGACGGCTACAGCGCGGATCTACTTTGCGGGGGGGCCGTCAATTGACGCCTGCCCCTTTTTGCGTACCCCATGCGCCCTTGCAGCTACCGGACTCGATATCCGCCATAGATCTGCAATGTAAATACGGCGGTTCTCCGTTCTGTGGGGGGGGGGGGGACATGACAGATCTACTGATCCCCGTGATTGGGATCAGTTAGTTCTGTTTTTTCCCTGCCAGCCCCGCCCCCACACAGTTAGAACACAATGAGGGAACACATTTAACCCCTTGATCGCCCCCTTAGTGTTAACCCCTTCCCTGCCAATGACATTTATACAGTAATCAGTGGCTATTTTTAGATTTGATCACTGTATAAATGTCATTGGTCCCCAAAAAGTGTCAAAAATGTCCGACATGTCCGCTGCAATGTCGCAGTCCCAATAAAAATTGCAGATCGCCGCCATTACCAGTAAAAATAAAATAATAATGATAAAAACGCCATAAATGCTTTACCATAGTTTGTAGACGCTATAACTTTTGCGCAACCCAATCAATATACGCCTATTACGATTTTTCTTTTTACCAAAAATATGTAGAAGAATATTTGTTGGCCTAAACTGATAAATACATTTTTATTTTTTTTGGACATGTATTATAGCAAAAAGTAAAAAATATTGTTCTTTTTTCAAAACTGTCGCTCTTTTTTTGTTTATATCGCAAAAAATAAAAAGTGCAGAGGTGATCAAATACCACCAAAAGAAAGCTCTATTTGTCATTCAAAGAGTGACAGCACTGAAAACTGAAAATTTGCCTGGGCAGGAGGGGGGTAGGTGCCCAGTAAGCAAGTGGTTAAAGTGGTATTAATCAATATAAGCATTGATATCATTTTGAACGTTTTTTTTAATCTTTTCAAATATGCAGGTTTCTTTAAATAATACCTGATGATCCAGCCACAAAGATCTGTGATAATGCACTTTCTGTTGTGGGATGACAACTCAAAAATTGCAATTGTGTTTGATACACAGTGCTCCATCAAAGTAACTGTCATCCAGCTACAGTTTATATATACTTTAATAATGTCATATGATTATTTGCTGTATGGGTAAATTGTAAATTTTTACTGGAAAGAATTTAACGATGGCCCTACATTGCTATCCCATTGTATTCCTTTGTAATTGTAGATATCTCTTTGGGGCTGATTTACTTCATTGACAGTACACATATACAGCCAACGTGTGTGTGTGTCAAATGTTTTTCTCTGTTAAATGGAAATAAATTTGAACTCTCATTAATCAAATCTGATGCTTGCAGTCAGCAAAATTCTTACACACATTTCTGTTTTTCTTTCCACTTTAACTTTAACAGACCATTTCACTATATGCAAACTGTTCACTTAGAATCATTACTCAGCCACGTTCAGGATCCTGCAATAAATGACAGCCAGAGTTTTCCATGCATCTGTGCAGTCTACAATGAGATGCAGACTTTCTTAATTCCATTCATTAAGTCCCAGCTCCCCAGGGTTAGTACTGTACAGAACCCTTTTAATAGATTCTCATTTCTCGCTGTTGAACATTGACATAAACCAGACCATATTAAAACTCCATTAACTTTCTCTTAAGAGATCTTCTTCCAAAGCATCAATTTTTATAAAATGAATTCCGAAATAAGACTGATTTCTGAATGAGTGTAGAAAATACATAATGCACTTTGTGAGGCCAGGAGATCTTTTTGTTAATATATTGTTGTTAACCGCTTCCACACCGCACACAGTATATTTACTGCGGCAGTGTGGATGCGTCCCACGAATCAGCGTCAATAAACGGCGATTTGCGGAGTGGCCGCTAGGGGGCGCGTGCACGCCGCCGTACTCCAGAGGAGTGTGCCCGTGGCTCGGACGGACCCGATGTCTGCCGGCGAGCCGCGATGAGTGGCCACAGCAAGAATGGGGTACCGTTGATGTAAACACGGCGGTTCCCCGCTCTGTCAGTGAGGACATAGGAGATCTACTTATCCCTGTCACTGGGATCAGTTAGATCTCTTATGCCCATAACAGCCCAGCCCCCTCACAGTTAGAACACATGCAGGGAACACAGTTAACCCCTAGATCTCCCCCTGCAGGTTAACCCCTTCACTGCCAATGACATTTATACTGTAATCAGTGGATATTTAAATTTCTGATCGCTGTATAAATGTCATTGGTCCCAAAAAAGTGTCAAAACGGTCCGACATGTCCACTGCAATATCGCAGTACTACTAAAAATCGCAGATCGCCGCCATTACTAGTAAAAAATAAAAAATAAATAAAAACCCCAGAAATTAATTCTCATCATCAGTAAACACGGCCACTTTAGTGCAAACCAATCAAATAAATGCCGATTGCGATTTGAGGAAGAATATAAATCGGCAAAAACCGATGAAAAAAGATGTTTTTTTATATATTTTTTTGGATTTGTATTTTAACAAAAAGTAAGAAAAACAGTTCTTTTTTGGCAAAATTGTCACTTTTTTTTGTTTATTGCGGTGATCAGAAATGACACAGAGGTGATCAAATGCCACCAAAAGAAAGCTCTATTTATGGGGGGAAAAAAGACGCAAATTTTGTTTGGGTACAACGTTGCACGACCGCGCAATTGTCAGTTAAAGCGACACAGTGCCGAATCGCAAAAAGTGCTCAGGTCCTAACGTGGTAAATCCTTCTGGGGTTGAAGTGGTTAATCATACTAAAAAGAGGGCTGCACTCTCAAACTCCCAAAATATATAAAAGTGTGCACAAAGAAACATAACCTTCATAAATATATATCTTCAAATAATTGTGATTGTTCACTCATTTACAACAATCGCAATTGTTTGAAGATATATATTTATCAAGGTTATGTTTATTTGTGCATACTTTTATATATTTTGGGAGTTTGAGAGCGCAGTCCTCTTTTTAGTAAGTTTATATTGAGCTGTTAGTGGCCCTAAGACGCGCAGCTCTTAAAGTGGTATTTATTAATTAACAGTACACATTTTGGTTAAACACATTTAGTTTGTGGTGTTTTTGCATGGGTGTCACTTTTAGATTTATTACATTGTTGTAAATATTTTGTTTTTAATACATATCATATACATACAAAAAGCATGACATATTGTAAAGCGCTGGCAAACTGTTGGCGCTATATAAATCCTGTATTATAATGAAAATAATAATAATAAGTGATAAATTCAAGGAATTTGCATATTTTTTTGCAATCCAGAAGTTTGCACTGGTCTAACAATGATGTATAACTGCTTGCAAAATGAGTACTGAACTGGGAAACAAAAAGGTCAGTCCATCCATATTAATATTTAATATTTTTAAGCATAGGTGAAGCCTGCTAGGCCAAGTCAGCCCTTGATTTGTATGTCTTTAATATATCAACCCTGAGAGTGCCCTGCAATAACTTCTCACTCTATACCTGGTGGTGTTGGATGTTATCCCCCTACTGTTATGTTTTCCAGCTCCTCCTCTTGCTATAGCTATAGTATCAGACATGTTGATAACCCACTAGATAATGGCCACATCAGGTGTGCAGACCCTGGAACTCAACATAGAGATATCACCAATCCTAATAACTTTCAGCTTGATTAATTCTCAGGCATCTTCCAAAAATAGAAACTTAGGTGGACTAACTGTACAAATTAGCAAATACAACAGGGATAAGTTAATGTACTAGGTAGAAAGAAAATAATTAAAATTGTCTGTTAGCTGACACATGAAATGTTGTAATTTCACTATATTTTAGGAAGAATTCCTATTCACAAAATGGGTGACAGATCTATAAACCCATCTTGCACCCAGCAATTTAATTTACAAAGGTCTTGCACCCACTTAGGGCCATAGTAGCTCTTTGATAGAAGAAATATTTCGTTATTTATTTCCATTACTGGTTTGCACACCAATATCAGGTCATAAACAGTTATATTAATCGTCAAAAAGACTGACTTTTTTTTTTATTTGATCGGCTTGATGGCTAAATACCGCATTTTCTAGTTTGTCCTATGCATTTTGACTTAAAGTGGTTGTCAACTTGTGACAACCACTTTAACCTACAGGTAAGCCTATAATAAGGCTTACCTGTAGGTGCCCTGCATATCTCCCAAACCTGCACGGTTCAGGAGATATACGGTGTACTAAATTTGCCAACGTCATTTCAGCACATGCGCAGTGAAGAAACGACCTCCGTGCAGTTTCTTCACTGTGATTGTGCTGTAACTGGTGGCTCCCGCGCGTATGTGCGGGAGTGACATCACGCGACTCTGGCCAGTCACAGCGCCGGAGTCGCAGCCCCGGAAGGAAGAGGAGCAGAAGATGGACACTGCCAGCTCAGGAGACAGCGCTGGACATTGCAGGCTTCGTTTCTAGGTAAGTGACACATAATGAACTACTATGCGATGAATAGTAGCCCATTATGCATCTACTTTACAGGGGAATACAGAGTAAGTAAACCCCATCTGGGTTTACTTCCTCTTTAAACGAAGTCTTCTGGCAGAAGATATGGAAAACCGCACATTGATAATCAGCCCAAAGAAATGGCTTCAGCTTGTCTCCTCCAGAAGCCTTGCCCCTCCAACATGTTTCCCCTGCCCACGGGCTTAGTCAAAGAGGTAAGGAAAGGAAAACTATACAGGGAGAATTAGAAGGCTGTTGAAAGCGCTAGTTTCTAGGCTGTAGTACTGCTGATTTAATGCATTCTAATTAACTGGGGTGGATTTACTAAAGGCAAATTGCAAGGCAATTTTCTTTAGGGCTTAAAGCTCTGCTCACTTCAATAATCCAATCATGTGCAAGCAAAAATATGTTTTATTTAATTTTATTTTACTTACTCGTGATTGGGTATTCATTCCACAGTAAAATTTCACCACATTCCGTAAGCACTGGGGAACGTTCCCTTGCAAAGAAAAAACCTATTTGCCTTTAGTAAATCAACCCCACTGACTCAGGAGTTCAGATTTGCTTGCTACTTGCTTGTTCCTGGTCAACCGATTAGCAAGTATTGATGGTAGAAACAGCCAGGCAACTTGAATTCTTAGGAGGAGGTCAGAAATAGCAGCCTTCATATTTATTTTAGTACCAAATTTGTTGTTACTGAGTACTGTAGTATTCAGTGATACGTTTCATCTGGACTATTCATAGGAATCTAAGCATTTAGCAAGGAATTTGCCTTGGCCTAGTTTTCTTTTACCCTACATGCAATATGTGATACCTCTGTTACTACCTATTGGTTATCCAATATTTCATCTTCACCTGGCTCTATTGTTTAACCACCTTTCCTGTGTATGATTGATTTATCACTATATTTTTAAGGACAATAAAAAAACTGTGTAAACCAGTGTTGCCAACCTCCTGCAGTGTTTTTTACTGGCAAATCATGGAAAATCTTTCTGGCAGAGCACAATTTTTACTGGCAACCTGAAAAATAACTGAACTCCTATTAAAAGCTAAGACAATTGATATTTAAACACAACATGGAAACACTGACAATACCCATATCAAGTAGTTTGCCCAGTTTACACTTAAAAAGTCAGCACAGCATGACAAATTATCAGACCCTGATATTTATAGACAGTTCTAAAAATCATTGATTTTTACAAACTGTCAGTAAATTTACTGGCGGTTGGCAACACTGGTGTAAACGAATACATGAGATGCAACTAATACAGCTTCAATTACTTTTCTAGTATAATGGACATAGACACTTAAGAGTTGTATGAAAATATATATTTTTTTACAGTGTTGCCTCCCATGATGATGCTGTATCAAGCATATGATTTGTGCTCACACAGAAGCCTTGTTTGTGGGTCTGTTATTGAAGGGTTAAGAAGAAGAATGTGAAAGGCAGGACACTAAGTATGGGGAGTGTTTGTAGAAAAGAATTTCAAGCATTGGCACCCATTCAAACTTCTATGTGGTTAAACAATATAAATTTCTACTACTGCACCCTCCCTGTGTCTTGCAGAGGGAAAACAGACAGAGTTGACTTATCATTGATCTTGTAGTTTGAGTTCAAGGATAAAAAATATTCAGGGGCCTACTTATAAAAATCTGTGGGATTTTAGGAACACTTACGCGCATGAATGTGCCCAGATCTGTAGAACTTTCACCAACATTCATTGCCCTAATAAGCTGGTCAACATGAAGCCAACACAAACAAATGACAAGATGAAATAAGAACAACTATAATGAATTGAGGTAACAGCAATTGAGACAAAAGAATATCTTACAAAATCTGAAAGATAAAAAATACATAAGTTTATTCATCCAGAAAATAGAAAAACTGAGAATCATAATGCATCCCAGTAGCTTAGAAATCTATATACATTAGGTAGAAAAACAAAAAAAGTACCTCTCTAAGGCTCTGATCACTGATATCAGCCACGATGACATGTAATGAGTTGTTACAGTTCATATAAAACAGCTTGTCAGGGTACATAATGCTACAACCGATCGCTCACAGGACGCTGACTCACTGTGACCAAAACTAAACCAAGAAATGTAAGTGGCTTCAGCTCCGCTCTCCACCCATAGGAGAGGTCCCTCATATGTGTTTCACCCATAGTGGGCTAAATTGTTCAGGTTGCCCCAATGATTAAGCCCAATAGGGGGCAAAACACATCTGAAGGACCTCTCGTGTGGGTGGAGAGCAGAGCTGAAGCCATTTTGCATTTCTTGGTTTAGTCTTGGTCATAGTAGGGCTGATTTACTAAAACTGAAGAGTGCAAACTCTGGTGCAGATAGGCAATCGGCCTCTTACTTCAGCTTGTTAAATTAAGCTTTGACAAAATAAAAAAAAAAAACTGGAAGCTGATTGGTTTCTATGCAGAGCTGCACCAGATTTTGAACTCGCCAGTTTTAGTAAATCACCCCACTGTGATCAAAACCAATAATTTCCCTTTGAGATCAATAAAGTGTTCTGAATCTGAATACTAAAACAACCCAGCCTCCTGTGTGTGATCAGTTGCCATTTTTCTTATATAGTAGTTTGGATAAGGGCTCTTTCACACATACGGTCCGTTTGGGTCCGCCTGTCAGTTTTTCAGGCGGACCCAAGCGGACGCTCCATTGTGCTCTATGGAGCGGCGATGTCAGCGGGGATATGTCCGCTGACACCCGATCCACTCCGATCAGCCAGAAACAGATGGATGGAAGCCCTATTTTCCATCCGCCTGGCAGATCGGATGAACACGGACAGACGGTCTGTACTCATCCGATTCTCCATAGAGGAGAATGGAGCTCTGACAGGTCAGTCTCTGCAATGTGCAGAGACTGTCCTGTCATCCATCGGCTCAGCGGGGATCAACGGATGGATCCCCGCAGAGCAGCGGAGCCTGTCAAAGCGGGCTCCACATGTGTGAAAGGACCCTTAAGGGCTGGTTCACACCATAAAAAATGCACTTCAGATCAGTCCTAGGTATGTTTCTGCATGTGCATTTTGACGGTACTACAATGCTTTTTTGGTGCATTTTTGATGTGTTTCCGGATGCATCCCAGGTGCTTTTTTTCTTCTTTTTCCTGTTTTTTTTTTTTCACTATACTAGGGTCCAGTGCGCTTTTGATGCACTTTTGATGTGTTCCAGTGCATTCCAGTGTGTTTCAGTGCATTTTTGATGCATTTTACAGCGTTCCAGTGCAAGAAAAATGCAATATGTTCTACTTTTTTTTCGGGAACTGGAAAGCCCTGGAACTGACTGCACTGGTGCGAACTATGCCATTGGAAACCATATAACCTACTTTCCATGCTTTTTTGATGCGGAAAAAAACTCACTGGACTGCATGTGGTGTGAACTGGCCCTAACGGTATACACCACAACCATATGCTTATGTGTTGAATATCCTGTATATCAATAGCACTACATATAATGAAAAAAAAGCATACTATATAAGCCAATACAATATCATGAACTAGTGCTTCCTATCAACCGCAGCAGCTTCTAAACTTTTATAAAATCCAAAAGCTCCTAAACTCAAGTTTAGAAGATGTAGTGTACATGAGCCCTAAAGCTGGGTTCACACATGCCCAGTGCAAATTGTATGTCTGTTTTTACTGCAAATAAAAAAAATATTTGTTCAGTAGTTCAGGTGCATTTTTAATGCAGTTCAGCTGTGATTTCAGGGCTAGCCAATACATAGTATTGTGAACTCCTGTAGTAGGAGAGCAATCCGTGCTGAAATCCTGAACTGACTCCTAAACACAGCTGAACACTTGTGCAATTCAGAAACGTTCCCATAGAACTCAACGAGCCTGGAATTTGCACCTGAACCGCACAGTAGTGCTCAGAACTCTTTTTAAATTCACACTGCAGATGCACCGCATATACACTCACTGACCACTTTATTTGTTACGCCTTGCTAATACTGGGTTGGACCCCCTTTTACCTTCAGAACTACCTTGATTCTTCATGGCATAGATTCAACAAGGTGTTGGAAACATTCCTCAGAGATTTTGGTCCATATTGACATGATAGCATCACGAAGTTGCTGCAAATTTATCGGATGCACATCCTTGATGTGAATCTCCCGTTCCACCACATCCCAAAGGTGCTCCATTGGATGAGATCTGGTGAGTGTGGAGGCCATTGGAGCACAGTGACCTCATTGTCATGTTCAAGAAACCAGTGGTGAGATGATTTGAGCTTTGTGACATGGTGCATCAGCAGATGGGTACACTGTAGTCATAAAGGGATGGACATGGTCAGCAACAATACTCAGGTAGGTCATGGTGTTTAAACAATGCTCAATTGGTAGTAAGGGGCCCAAAGTGTGCCAAGAAAATATCCCCCACACCATTACAACCCCACCACCAGCCTGAGCCATTGATACAAGGCAGGATGGATCCATGCTTTCATGTTGTTTATAACAAATTCTGACCTTACCATCTGAATGTCACAGCTGAAACTGAGACTCATCAGGCCAGGCAATGTTTTTCCAATCTTCGATTGTCCAATTTATGACTGTTATGACCGCGAATTAATAAATTAGAACATTCGTAATTGGTAAATTCAAAAAATCATAAATTCGAAAATCCAAAAATTTGAAATAATAACTAACTATTAAATTATAGGTATTGGAATTTCCTTTCAAATTTGGCTGTTAGTGACTGTAACAAATATGAATTTATCCAAAGTTACACATTATTCGAAATAACGAATGCCGCATCTAAATAAATGGAATGGAATGAATTAATAATAATTATAATAAACCATTTTTATTATTATTATTATTATTATTGTTATTTATCATTATTAATTTGTTACGTTCCATTCGTTTATATACGGCATTCATTATTTCGGATAATTCGTAACTTCTGATAAGTTTGTATTTGTTACGTTCACTAACAGCCAAATTTGAAAGGAAATTCCAATACCTATAATTTAATAGTTAGTAATAGTTAAGTTATTATAGTTAGTTATTATTTCAGATTTTCAAAGTTTAGGGTTTTCGTATTTCCGAATTTCCAAATTTTCGAATTTAGAAATTTACGAATTTACGAATATTTGACTATTCAAATTTACGAATATTTGGAAAACTTGGTAAACAGATTTTCCTTAATTCGGGTACTTCCGAATGAATGGATTTGTCAAAATTCATTAAAAAATGAATTTGGAACAAAACAAATTGTACATGTCTAGCATTCAGAGATGTTATTCTGCATAAAGACAAAATCTCTTTTCTGCGTTTGAAGAGAGAGGCTCCACCAGTAGTCCAAGCCTTATGCTTGATAAATTCGGATGAAGCACCACCTTGCTGCCCTTGGAAGACCAGGAAGGTCCAGACACACTATAACAAAAGACATAAAAACAAGGGTGAAACAATTAAAAGTAGACACTGCGCTCACATGCTAGATTGGCCATACCCGAGACTGAAATAAATGTATATGTCTAGGGGAAAAGTAGTGTAGGAAATCCATAATAAAAATATTAATACAAGAAGAATAATAAAAGTCCCATACATTTCCATTCAGTCCAATGTTGACGGTAGAATGAGAGGTAGGCAGCCAGCTGAACTGAGCAGGAAGGCACTCTAGTAATGAGAAGGAAAAAACAGCAGCGCCTCTAAGTGTAATCAGTAGGTTTATTAGGCACACACACACATGGTGGTCTCCAGTGCAGCCACGAACTAAGCCTTCAGCAGGGTAGCGTGCTATCGTGGGACGAACGAACGTCGCATCCGGGAAGCCGTGCGGGAGGTGCGCACGTTCGAATCATCAGACCACTTGAACCTGAGGAAGGATCACGGATGATCCGAACGTGTGCACCTCCCGCACGGCTTCCCAGATGCGACGTTCGTTCGTCCCATGATAGCACGCTACCCTGCTGAAGGCTTCGTTCGTGGCTGCACTGGAGACCACCAGCGTACCCACCCCCGGCCTCAGAAAGAGCGGACTATACTCCAGTGACCTGTGGATGATTCCCTTGCCGTGATGCCTGTATTTCATCTACCTCTGTGAGTGCATATATCACCATGTGTGTGTGTGCCTAATAAACCTACTGATTACACTTAGAGGCGCTGCTGTTTTTTCCTTCTCATAAAAACAAGGGTGCACTGGCCTAGCACATTATCCTCAATATTGGATTTAATAGAATATCATAAAAACATACTCACAAACAATCTCATATGAAAAGCATATTGATATAAGAAACAGCTTCATGTCCATAGTCTCGTATGCCACATGCAGATTGTATCCTACACAGGCTGTCTGACACGTTTCCAGGTCCAAACCTCTTCCTCAGAACCAAATGTACCATGTCCCAACAACAGACTTTTATACACAAGAATGACATAGCAGGCAGGATGTAGTCACACTTTGCTCCACCCAAAAATGGGCGTGGGCTCCATTGTGACTGGTTTGCACATTTCTGTCATATACTTCTTCCGCCATACCAAGTTCTCATGTGTAAGCCCTAAAGAAATATAAATATTATTTATTATTATAATACCATAATGAGGGTAGGCAGGCTGGGAATCACTACCATATGGGTAAAAGACATTATACATCTTTAGGATGTCACATTTCATGTCACCAATGACAGAAAGATATCTATCTGTGTATATCTATATCTCTCTCACCCCTCACTACATTCTCCACTTACCACCCATATCAGTTGGCCTTTGCTAGAAGAGCAGCAATCCTCCGATTGGCGCCACTGTTACCAGAAATCGTAGAAGTGCCATCCGCGTCTCTGGGCTGGCTGGAACACACGCTAATGCACTAGACCAAAAGTGCGATCACGTGTTGCTCTCCAACCACTTCACCGCACTTCCGGTGACATCACCTCTCCATGCAGCTCCGGAAGTGGAAACGCCTAGCAATCTCCACACTGGAAGGCATTTCCTCCGGGGAGAACCACTGTGTATATCGCTCTTAATCAAGGGCTCAGATGTAAACTATTGAGTGACCCATTGGGACTCCTATTAGGCTGATAGTCGGCAAGCTCTCAGCCAGACCAAATAAAAGGGCAAATGAACCAATTGTTCTCACATATAAAGAGAGAAGAGGGGGAGGGCTTTAAAAAACCTGGCTGGATCAGACGAAGCACACCTTACAATAAATAACTCCTAAGGCAGACTGACACTGAAAAGCTCATTCATAGGCCAATTCAGTGGAGAATGTTACCAGGCTAGACGGTAGACTGATAAGTTGACATCAATGCTCTTTACAGAAGGATAGGACAGAAGGGTAGGAGTACTAAAATCATCATATAGCCATATTTATACAATAAAATTAAATAAAACCATTAGTAAGTAAAAATACAAATGAAATTGTGTATAGGCATAGATTTAAAGGCTGATAGAACTATATAGCTACAAATCTAAAGCTGTATATCTGGACACATAGGTTATAAAATTATTGTAAACAGTATACTTTAAAATTATTAAAGCTATTTATAAGAAATGTTGCCTAAATCCTTCTTTCTAACAACTCATGTCATTCTGTGATTCTTTATATTCCAATACTATTGGATGACTCACTCTTTAATCTATGTAAAATGGAGATATTACAGTATCATACTTTACTCATTCTAATAGTGCATCCAAAAAAATGGAAATATAATTTGTAATTCTTAGTTTATAACGGCAGAGAAGGTTATTCTGCATACCTTGGTGGTAACGAGTGGTTATTTGAGTTACTGTTGCCTTTCTATCATCTTGAACCAATCTGCCCATTATCCTCTGACCTCTGACATCAACAAGGCATTTTCTCTTTTTTGGACCATTCTCTGTAAACACTTGAGATGGCTGTGTGTAAAAATCCCAGTAGATCAGCAGTTTTTGAAATACTCAGACCAGCCTGTCTGTGGCACAATTAGGGGTCAGGCTCGAAGACCAGTTGTTATAGCAGTGGGAGGCTCACACAGGAATCAGCGGGATAGGTACACAGGCAGGTCACCCTGGCGGATGATGCGGGCTCACTCTAGGTGTGGAGTCTAAGTACTAACCGGTGTTCCCCAAAGCTCCTGATGGTGGAGATGGATTTTGCTGCGTGTTAGTACCAGGTTGCAGTCCTCAGGATCGCCTCACCAGGGGGTGAGGAACCCGGATTCAGAAGCGGATAAGCAGGTAAGGATCAAACAGAAGCCTAGTCAGTAAACAAGCCAAAGGGTCAGTAAGGAGTAGTTGAAGGTTGGGATCAGGTAGAAGTGCAGTCGACGAACAAGCCAAGGGTCAATAACGAGTGGTAGCAAATATGGACAGCAACAGGGAAGACAGGAGATTGATACTGGCTGGAGATAGCACAGTATTCTGGCAAACAGGAAGAGCAGAGACATGGCTTAACTCAGGAAGTTCATGGGAGGAGCAAAGAGTTCAAGGTTCAGCAGAAATCAAGGCACAAGGCATGGTAGTCCAAAGGATCCAACAATGTGCTATCCAGCATCTCAGACAGCTCAGTAAGAGGATTCATTGCCAGACATATTATAGGTCCCAAGTTCAAGTCCAGATACTGACAGTCCGGCACCATGCCATGTTCAAAGTCACTTAAATCCCCTCTCTTCCCCATTCTGATGCTCAGATTGAACTTCAACAAGTTGTCTGTCATGTGATTGGCTGATAAGCAATTTGTGTTACCAGGCAGTTGAACAGGTGTACCAAATAAGGTGGCTGGTGAGTGTATGTGAACAGCTTCAATGGAAATCAATGTTATTTCACATGTCACGCAAATTGGATGCGGCTTAAAACACATCTAATTGGCATATATGTGAACCGAGCCTAAGAGTTGATTCTTATCACAAAGGTCAACTGCAGCTAATAATACTTTTAGAACCCAGATAGAAACAGGATACCTTCAGGCAGTGAAGGTCTTCAACCCAATTAAACTACCATCCACTGTTGAGTCTACAAAAAATGCTCTCTAGTATAAGCACGATTAATTGGATCCCACAATTATGTAATCAAATCAAATAAACACAACCCATAGTGCTCTCCATTTGCTATTTATTAAATAAAATTGAAAAATACACTCACATAGAGTTGCAGAAGATAGAATCTCCTTGTACAGAGAGTCAGCAGTGCTGCAATAAGGAAAAGCTGCTCACCGCCATGAGCAAAGATCACTCCACTCAGTAAACAGCCAGCCCTCCTCTGCAAGACTGGCTGCACAAAACTAAAATCAGATAAACAGTTCCCATGTATGTCCTTCTACTGTATATTTAGTTGCATGCATGAAGACTTGATTTAATGCATTTTTACAGCAAACACTTGATATGATGTACATTTCACCTTTATACCTTTATGTGCCCTCAGTGCACATAGCTTCAAAGCAAAGAAAGCGCTTCAATATTTTTATCAAGTATAAAAATGGTTCCACTCTCTCACAGTAATAAATTGTTATAAGAGGGAGAGGGATCTATCACAAGCACTAGAGAGCATTTCAGTGTTTATGTTTTTCTTCCCAGCTACACATCTGGCTGGCCCGAGCTTCTTTGTTGAAAGTGCTTATCAAGCAAAACACTTTGTAACTATTATTCACTAAGATCAAAGGAAGCACTTCATAACTTTCCTCGGTTCATTCTTGCATATCTTTTTCATTTTCCTTTTCCAAATATTAGTTAACACAGAAGAGAGTACAACCTTCTTCATAGGCATTCTGTGAATGTGACATACAGCGGAGTGGCCCTGTACCTTACCTTCTTAAAACACAGCGTTCTCATAAAAATGTTCCATTTAATATTCAGTTTAATGTGTGTATGCTGTTATGCAACAGTTCAGAGAATTCTTTGATCATTTGCAATGCTTCAGCAATGGAAAGAAAATAAATAGTATATTGCCGTCTGCAGGCCTATTGAAAAGGAAAATGTTCATGTGTTGTCGAGTTTTGTGGAGAAGTACATGGATTATTGTGTATGAATGGAAATACACGGTAGTTTATAAAAATGTTTCAGTGTTTCCTATGAAGACTAAAGAGCTTCCAGCTGTTGTTCTCCTATAGATAGAAAGGAAAAGAAAATGACTCATTTGGCAAATATTTGTCAGTTTTCCTATGTACCATGTTGTACAGCTGACTAAGTTGGCAAGTGTCCATATTTTTGCAGGACACTGCGAAGATTGTTCCGTGCCCCCTTCCCCATAACACAAAGAATGCTCAGCAAACAGGGTTGGGGCAGGGCATATGATGCTCTGCAACATGGAACGCAAAGTACACTGCCTCTCAGGAATGTTAGCAAATACTGTATATGTAATAGCCACTTGCACAGTTGACTGAACTTGTGTAAACAAAGAAGACTCAGCTTGACATGTTAAAGTGTTGTTTTTAGGCCACACACAATCAAGCTTTATCTGCTAGAATATGAAAATTTACCAAAAAAACGAAATGCCCCTAGGGGGTCAATTTGAATGAATTGAATAGGCAGAACCTCACAGTAAAAAGATGTTTGTAGGCATGTACCTGCAAATTATTGAACCCCATTTTAAAAATGTTACCTTGCATTTGTGGTAAGTAGAGAGGAAAATGTCCTCCTTTTGTTGGAGGTCAGTAGGAGGAACAATGTTCTCAATGTTGGTGATCAATGGGAAGAAGGATGCCTCCTTGCTTTGGTGATCATTGGGAAAAAAAGAATATTTTACATAAATTATAATTTATATTAGTAATCATTGGTAGGAGGAATGCCCCCTTACAGGTTGTGGTCAATGGAAGTAAAAATGCCCCCCCCCATACTTTTCGGTGGTAAGTGGTGGGAAAAATTTCTCCTTGGATTGGTGATCATTGGGAGGAGAAATGTTCCTTCATACATTGGTGATTATTTGGAGGAAGGATGTCTCCTTACATTGGTGATCAGTGGGAATAAAAATGTCCCCTTATGTATATTTACTACTACTGACCAGCAATGTAAGGTGGCATTCTTACTCCCACTGACTATCAACATAAGTGGGCATTATTCTGATCCCCAACCCCCCTACATTGGCATTCAGTGCAAAGAAGAATGTCTCCTTAGATTGATGGTCAGTGAGAGAAGAATGCCTTCTATTACCTGACTAATTAGTATTGTACAATCATATTTCCACTGTAAGATAATAAATGACATGTACTAGTTGGACAAAGAACTATGTACAACTGTATAATTTGCATACTGTATGGATTGCTGTACACTAATCACAGACTTCTTGCCAGAAGTTAAATGACACCAATGGATTAAACGCTTATGTTTTATATCAATATACAGAAGCTGTAATTGCACTGATGAACGGGCTATCATTATAAATGTAACTCATATATTCAATAGCTGTAGTCTGGTCATTTAGGCCGGGTTTACAGTTGCCTAGTGTGTTATTCCATGCATTTATGTGCATTGCATTTTGGCAGCTTATTAATTCTGAATTGACAAAAACCCCAGCAGGGCTAAATCCCCACCTTACCCTTTTTTTGGAACACAATGCACAGAAATGCATGTCTTGGGGTGCCACACCAAATAAATGACACCCAATACACTAACATATCTATTGAAGCTACTAAAGTAATTGAGAATCTTCACACAATAAATTGTGTGCGTATTCACTTCAACGATGCAATTATGTAAAAGACAGGTTCCTATTTACATATTTCTTTTTTTTCCAAGTACTTATTTCATCTGCCCATAATTGGTGACTGAAATTAATTATCACACAATTTATTGTGTAAAGATTTTCAATTTCTTTAGTAAATCAACTCAAATGCATGCTGTCCCAACACAATCACGTGAACCCAGCCTTTGGGCTTATTTTCTGCATGAAAAGTTATTTGCAAGTGATGTAAACTGGTATTAGTTACTGCGACCAATACCAGGAATGTTAACCAGTTATGAATAAGAACCATAGTTGATGAGAGGTGGTTAGAATATTGTATGCCATTCTATAATTGTGACACATTATAAAGAAATCTCAAAGTGAGAGCTGTTCAAAAATGTGACTAAATTGTGATAAAAGAGATCAGAATGTACATCTTACTGTATAGTACTGCTTGTCACAATACCTTCTACTTGTATGAAGAGCCTAAGAGCCCATTCACACAGGGGCGACTTGCGATCCGACTTGAGTTGCCTCAAGTCGCCCCAAGTCGCTTGACATTTGAAATCCCATTGAAATGAATGGGAGCCGTCTTAATATACACGACTGAAGTCGCTCCGACTTCAAGGCGACTTCTGAAAAGGTTCCTGTACTACTTCTAGGCGACTTCTATCCGACTTGTGCCCATAGAATTCAATAGAAGTCGCCTCCAAGTCGGATCCCCCATCTACATAGAAGCGACTTTACAGTCAAAAGAATAGAATTTATTTTTAGGCAGCCCCCTCCCTCCCTTCTCTGATTGGTCAAGTCAAAGTCGCCTGGCAAAAGTCGTGTTGTAAAGTCGCCTGAGGTCTTTGAAGTCGCGCTGGAAGTCGCGCTGAAAGTCGCGCTTAAATCGCCTAGCGAAGTCGCGCTGAAATCGTGTCGCCCCTATGTGAATGCAGCCTAAGATGTGTGGCTTCTTGCACAGTTCTTATTTCAGCACCCCTGAAAGCTAAGATAAAGACTGCAAGGGTGATGGTAGGGCACAAGTGGCTAGGTACAGGAACTTAGGAGCGTTGTTATCAGACAAACAGGGGCACTGGTAAAACATCAAGGACATCAAGGATGCACCAGTTTCAGACATACAGTAGGTGTAGTCAGGTTACAGGCCAGAGCCATATCAAGGTCGGGAACACGAAGAGGTGTCAACTTCCAGTTCTGAATATGACGTTACTTAGGCTAAAGGGGAAGAGGCAGGACTAAGAAATATGGTGCCATCGGGTGCATTTAGACTGAGTGTATGTGCCACATACACGTGGATTTTTCTTGAGAAATGAGTCTTTTCCCCAAAACGCTGTGATATCCACTCCATCAGCTCCCAAGGGTCTGCATACCAGTGGGAGATTTCTCTGGTATATATCCTTTTGCACTTGTTTTGTTTCACTTATCTTTGTACTTATATCCTGGATCTCATCTCTATTTCTTTCAATGTTTAGGACGATATCTACAAATACAGAGTACAGCGTATGCTTTTGTCTAATTAAAGTGACATTAAAGGCTGATTTTTAAAAAAAATAATAATAAACATGTCATACTTACCTCCTCTTGGAGTGGTTTTGCACAGAGCAACCCTGATCTCAAAATTTAGTGTTAGGACTACAGAAAATACTAGGGTGCCATGAAGGGGCTCTGTAGCTTACACATGTATTTGCAAATGTGTGCAAACTAAACCCCTGTTTTTAACGCATGCTCTTAGACAGCATAATTTATTTGGTTGCAGGCTGGTTAGTTGGGTTGAGTTGAGCTGGAAATTTCTTTAGTTGTGTTGCCCTTCCATGTGCTCCTTGCTGCAAAAGCAAGTTATGGGTGAGGGCAGTGGCCATTTGTTTGTACTTCTCTTGTAGTGTGTCCATTGTCAAATCCAGGATATTTCCTCTAACATGTCCTTATTTACTAACACCCCTTTGCAAAGTGAGGATTCACTTTGTTAAGTGTTGAGCTTCTACTCCTTTATTGGATCAAACTCAATCAGTGTAAGTAAAAACACCTTCATACCAGCAGACAATTGTCTCTGAAAATGGGATGCTGATAATCTGTGTCTGCTCCCAGCATACTGTATTTATTAGCCTGCTGTCCCAATCCTGATTACAGCTTGCCGCTGACATATATTGGTGGGAGGGGGATGTCATGAATTATGTAATGGGGACAAAGGTGCTTGCTTTCTGTTTTGACTCTGATTACATTCATCTACCTTCCAGGATCTGCTGACCTGATTTAAAGTCAATGTTTGCTCCCTGCTGCCGATGTCCTATCAGGTTGGGTGCTTAGTGAAATTGGAAGCGAGAGTTAAGGTTATTCCCCTTGCTTTCATTCTGATTTGTTCTTTTTTTCCTTTACCCAATGACCTCATTTAAAACAGGTATTTGTTGTGTGCCAATGACATGACCGAATGAGTGGGAAGAGAAAGTTGCAATTTTTAGATAAAGAATGCACGGGGGAATAACCTGGATTGACAATGAACCTGCCTGTGGTGTAATTCGAGGCGAACAATGTACAACATGAAACAGGAAATTAAAAAGAACACTGGGATTTTTTGCAAAGCAAATATAAGTTCTGTTGAATGAGTTACCATTTATTATTAAAAAGAAAAATATATAGCAAATTTAGAAGAAAAGACTATTTAGTCAGCTAATCTATGTGTATTCCTTACATTTAACATTTTACACTCTGAACTGTTATACCTTCTTGTTGTATTTTGTCTCCTTATGCATACAGTATATTTCTCATTTTGTAACTGGTTACTCTAAAACCCTTTCCATCATCTAAATCTAATGTCAAATTAAATACAGGAGTAAAACTAGTTCAGTCACAATCTGGTGCTGATGTGCATGGTAGCCAATCAGCTTTTGACTTCAGCTTGTTCAGTTAAGCTTTGGAAATAAAACCTGAAAGATGATTGGTTTTTATACAGAGCTGCACCAGATTTTGGACTCTTCTGTGTTAGTAAATCAACCCCAATGTGTCTACCCAGCATGTTTCTCTGTGAAAGAATGGCTTCTTCAGAGGAAGCTTTAATTGGGTGAGTCACACAACGCTCACTCAGGATTCACACATTCTTCCATCAGAATATGATTAGAACTGTGTCATTCTTGGTTGTTGAGTTGTGTAAATCTTGTGTAAAAACATTTATAAATTAACCTATTAGGTGTATGGAAAACCAAAGCATTTTTGTTGAGATTTGGATAGAGCAGGCAATACTGGGACAAGTGCTGTAAACAATTCACTCAGGTGATTCAATAAGTGACACAGCAGCGCTACATCAATGCATCAACATGTATAGAAAATGGATCACTCTTAATAAATGGCAGTCCATATATAGTCCCAAAGAAATTAATTGAAAATATTGCCAAGATGTATTGAAACAGTCATCCCAAGGATGAAAAAGACTTTACACACCACCAGACGTGAGTGTCACAGAGCCTCTACCCATAGGTAATGAACTCAGCACAAGCATTGGCCTCACACTCTCATGTTTGGCAAACAAGCAGTTTCCTCTCAAAGGGTCAACTTCCTGGAACAGCGTTCAATCGCGGCTCACTCATAGGGACGATAAGAAGACTCCAATAGTGCAATATTGTATGAACCAGTTAGTAGTTTATTCAATCAAAACTTCTCCCATTGCACTTACACATAGCATATAAAAAGCACACATTGAATATCATGAGCAGTCTGCCAGCAGTAATAATAGGATCCATGGATGTCTCACCACACTAACTTCTTCTGCCCAGGCTTCTCTCGTAATGAACCGTCATCTGGATGTTGCCATACAGCCATACCTCCAACGCGTTTCATCACGCAGTCATGGGATTGGCTGCACGGCATGGCAACACTCCTAATATAACAAAGGCTATGCAAATAATTATCATCCGCACAGTGAGACCTCCATGCATCCTATTATTACTGCTGGCAGACTGCTCATGATATTCAATATGTGCTTTTTATATGCTGTGTGTAAGTGCAATGGGAGAAGTGTTGATTGAATAAACTACTTACTGGTTCATACAATATTGCACTATTGGAGTCTTCTTATCTTCCCTTTATGAGTGAGCCGCGATTGAACGCTGTTCCAGGGAGTTAACCCTTTGAGAGGAAACTACTTGTGGTGAATTCATTACCTATGGGGAGAGGCTCTGTGACATTCACGTCTGGTGGTGTGTGAAGTCTTTTTCATCCTTTGGAGGTCTGTTTCAGTACATCTTGGCAATATTTTCATTTAATTTCTTTGGGACTATTTATGGACTGTCATTTATTAAGAGCGACCCGTTTTCTATACATGTTGATGTATTGATGTATCGCTGTTGTGTCACTTATTGGACCACCTGAGTGAATTGTTTACAGCATTTGTTTTATTTTATATAGGCAGCTGCTGCAGTTGTATTAGACTTGGTTATCATTATATATTCTAACCACGCTTGTTCCTGGCGTGAGGGTAATAGGTGTGGTTGGCCTGTGTTTACACTTAATTGCTTATCTAATACTGGGACAAGATCATCCAGTACTCATAGCAAAAATGCAAAACTGTGACTCTGTCCCAACAATGTGCACACCTGATAATCTTCTACATCTAAGATCCCCCTTCAGGCTGCCAAAGCATTTGTCTTAGTAACACTGAGTAGCTCCGGGTCCACGAATTGGGCTTCACATGGACCCAGAAGTGCGCAATGATGTCACGGAACTGTTCTGCATCTCTACTGGCTTCCTTAAACTGATTGTGAACTCTACTGGCACTGGAGCGGCCAAAGGCAATATGAAAGGCAGGAAACACATGGGAGGGCATAACTAGAAAATTCAGGACCCAAGAGTAAACATTTTAATGGGCCTACAAACAGAAAAAAACACCATTGTACAAAACTATAATTGCCATGGCAGATGAAGGACAAAAAAAGATAAAGTAGTGATAATGAGGTAAGTATAGATCTGTGTACAGCAGAGTGTACAGAATGAGTGGAAAATAGGGACCGTATAGCATGCCACACAGAGTAAAACAGTGTGAAAAAGGGAGTTTATAATGCAGTGCACAGAATGCGGCACCTTGGAGTATAAAATAATACAAGAATGCTTAAAGAATGAGCCCATGCAGACCAGAAGAAGTGACTAGTGGAAAACTTTCTCTAGCAGCTTCTGTGTTTACAAATAACAGCGGTAATTAGGTGAGCTGTCTGATCCTGTGTGCATCCCACACTAATGGAAGAGATTGGGTGGCACAGTGTGATTGGCAGAACAGGAATTCTTATCCCTGGGGTCCCAAGTGCCCTCTCCCTGACAAGAGCCTCATTTTCTCCTAAAGGGTTGATGGAACAGTGTAGAAGTATCTTCACTCATTGGCTCTCAACTAGTCATTATTATTAGCTCATTCTGTGGAGTGTTGGTAATCTTTTCTTTTACCCACTATGCCCCCATGAACCTTCAACTAAATAAGAATACATTTCAGTTATTTCATACTTGCAATATTTTTTTTATTGCGATTTGCACCATACTTGACCTAAATACAGGTTATAATGACATTGCAGTTAAACCTATTGTGAAGCTCTATGTATGCATGTTTATCTGCAGCTCTGACTGGTTACATCTATTGCAGAGCATGGCAGAGGAAGCAAGTAGTGGCATACTACAAGCACAAGGGTGGATTACTGCCTCTGCCAGCTTTTCTGTTTACAAGTGACAGCTGTCAAGTCATGTTCAAGTCCCTTTCTGATGGAAGTCAGCATGGGGTTGAGCAGCCGAGTGTGACTGGTAGCTCACCATATGAATGCCCTCACATGAAAACACTGTGCCCGGGGGCAGCTGACCTCACTCATCCCAGCCCTGTGAGTACAGAAGGGTTAAAAACTCAACAAACTATAAGTTTATTTTTTGCTGTCTGCTTTTTCCCATCTACTTATTGTCAGGGCTTTTTTTCTCAGAGAATAGGTGCAGGAACTCCCCCCTTCTGAGTCACTTTTGGTCTCGGCCCCCTACCCACCTCTGAGCACATCCTTGGTTCCACCCCCTACCCACCTCCCGGTGCCACCCCTTTTAGAGACTACAGAACCAAGTATCATTTTGTGGTTCTAAGTAATTTGTATGGAATTTATTAATAAATACAAGAAAAGCAATACAGTAGATCCTCAGCATCTATAGACCCATCCCAGCAACAATAGATTCCCCCAGCAACAATAGACCCTTCTCAGCAACAATAGATTCCCCCAGCAATGATAGATTCCCCTGGCAACAATAGACCCTCAGCAACAATGGACCCCAGCAGAATCAACAGACCTCCCCAACAACAATACACTGCAATGCAAAAATAGATTACCTCCAGCAACAATAAATCCCCCAACAGCCAGCAACAACAGACTCTTCTCTCAATGGTAGATCCCTTTCAGCAACAACTGACCCCTCCAGCAACATAAGTCCCCCCTCTCAGCAACAATAACAGACCTCTGCAATGAAAAAATAGACCCCCTCCAGGAACAATAGCTCCCCCAGCAATAGACTTTCTAGCACACCCCAGCACCCCTGGCCATTACATACATTCAGTGCTGGAGGTGCTGGACCTGCGTTCCCACGCATTCCCACTGAAAAAAAGAAATTCTTATTGTATTGAATACACAGCAGGAATGAGAGAAAATGTCTGCAAAGTGAGGGTAATTACAATCCTAGACAGCTACAGGGTCCCTAGTGGATGATTTTTCCTCATCT
>BLSH010173673.1:925774-936457 GCA_018402905.1 Glandirana rugosa | reverse complement strand
CCCCCAGAGACGTTACATGGGGTGGACACTATGACCGACGTTTGACGGGGGTGGACACAATAACCGACGTATTGACGGGGGTGGACACTACAACCGACGTTTGACGGGGGTGGACACAATAACCGACGTATTGACGGGGGTGGACACAATAACCGACGTATTGACGGGGGTGAACACTATAACCGACGTATTGACGGGGTGGACACTATAACCTACGTATTGACGGGGGTGAACACTATAACCGACGTATTGACGGGGGTGGACACTATAACCGACGTTAAATGGGGGCGGACACTATAACCGACGTTAAATGGGGGTGAACACGTTTGCAGCCCCCACCACAGGTGGGGGCAGTTATGCAGCCAATAACACAGGTGGGGGCAGTTTGCAGCCAGTATCACAGGTGGGGTACATTGCAGAGACCCCCTTCCCCCCCACACTTACCCCATCCAATAGGCAGGCAGGATTGTTACAGAGATTCGGCATGCAGAGAAGCGGGCTGAGTCTGCAGAGATTCGGTATGCAGAGAAGCAGGCTGTCCCCCCCTCATCGGTCACTGTGGGAGCGGGAGTCACGTCTGCTGCCACAGTGACCTGCCCCCAGCCACCGCATCCAATCACACTGAAAGTCAACGTACCGGCGCCTCCTGCAGGGGGCGGGGCTGACTTTTTTTTCTTTCTTCTTTAGCCGGCGGGGAGGCGGCGCCCAAGTACCCCTTATACACCAGCCGCCACTGTCAAGGTTAATTATCTTTAGCCAAATTGTCCCTGGTACATGACTCGGCAGGGACATTGGAATACAGTATAAGCTCCCTCACAGTAATAACATTACATAAATGTATTTTTGGTTACATAAACTTACAAAATAAGTACATATGCTTGGACTTGTATTCATTCAATGCTCTGAACTTAGAGTGAAATGTAATTCATGTATGGGGTTTTGTATCTACAGAATAATAAACAAGTAGCAAAATGGGAATAATAAAAATGTTAAATTATAATAAGTAATATACTACCTATATAGTCACTGAAGTATTACTTTAAAATGTAGTATAATGTAAATTGGTGATCCCATGCAGACCAAGTACAAACCATTAAGTCAGTACAACGGGTATTTTTTCACCAGCTGAGACTAAAAAGATTATTTGCTCTTAAAAAAAGAAAATGTGAATCATTTATTCAATAGCAACGTTTGATTTTATATTTGTTTACTGCTTGTTAATCATAAGCTACATTTGCATCTAACAAATTTGCCAGCTCGCACATAGCTAAAAATTACTTTGCCGCTCCAAATTTAATAAATATTCACTAAGCAAAAGCAACTTTTATTAAAATGCAAATTTCTCAAAAATGCAAACTCAGGCTAAACATATGACTTTGTATAATGTATCTCCTATTCTGTCAAATCCATGAAGGGCCAGATTTAGCAAATGTGCTTTTTTTGCATAAATATATGTGTATTCGACTGTAGATAAATCAAGCCAGGATTACTACATTGTTTCAGTTCTAGAATTTAAAAAGGTTAACTGAATTAATTCATACTGTAAATTATATTGTATTTATATGAATATGACCAAAATGTTACATTTCCAAATGAATTCAGATTCATTTTACATTATTATCTTCTATAGATTTCCATTTGCCTTGTGAATGCTAGAAGTAATGGACTCTTACAACTGGTTTTGAAACCCTGGGGAAGCTCCTACTTCCTCTCTGATCTTTGCTAGCATCTGCCTCCTGTCTTTTGTTGTCTTTGTGCTAAATGTTCAGCTCATCCAAAGAATACATCTGTTTTCTACTGTTTCCTTGTGTTCAATTATTTAGGGTAACATCTTGATGAAATATTGAATTTGATGGATACCAAAGACTTACTGTATACGCAGGCATCTGTAAATTCCTTCAGTATTCAAAGACAAATATAATATATATTTTATAAAGTAATTAGCTAAGTAATAAATAATTCCCAGATGAAAAAAAAAAATATTCAGGTTTCATTCAAGCTTGACTATACTTCCAATACAGAGTAAAAACTGATCATCCTGTGACAAGTGAAAAACTGTAAATCAGGCATACAGGCCGGTAAAATACAGCAAGAAGGCTTGAATCATAATGTCTTCATTTAATACTGATTAGATGAGCACACTTAAGTGGGGATTGGACATATCAATTAATTAATGGCCCAGCTAACAACCTTGTGTCTCCTATGTGATTAACTAGTATTTTAATTCAAAATGTGGGGTGCACATGCAGTAGAATGGATATAAAGCCAATGTGGCTGGGACATTCAACTCCACCACATGGGCTGAATATCTAATGCTAGAGCAGAAAGGACATTGATGGGATGTGGTGTTGGGAGGTGGTGTTAGTTGGTGTCGCTGGCCCAGACATACGTCACAGACCTAAATATTGGGGAATAATGCATATGCTTTCTAAGACTTTAGCACATAACAGAAGTAACATTGATGCAGTCATACTAAAGCTGAAATCCTAAGCTTTTTGAGAGATGGCAAAAAAGCACGACGGAGCACACTTGCCTTTTGAGACTGTCTTTCATCAGAGGTTCTCTGAATATACCCCTACCCTTTGTGGTTAACAACCCAAGAGATAAGCCTGAGGTAGGGATGGGCCGAACACCCCCCCGGTTCGGTTCACACCAGAACTTGCGAACAGGCAAAAAATTTGTGCGACCACGTGAACACCGTTAAAATCAATGGGACTCGAACATGAAAAATCAAAAGTGCTAATTTTAAAGGCTTATATGGAAGTTATTGCCATAAAAAGTGTATGGGGGCCCGGCGTCCTGCCCCAGGGGACATTTATCAATGCAAAAAAACATTTTTTAAATCAATAGTTTTTTCAAGAGCAGTGATTTTAATAATGCTTAAAGTGAAACAATAAAAATTAAATGTTCCTTTAAATATCGTGCTTGGGGGTCCCCTTAGTCTGCCTGTAAAAGGGCACACCTCTATGATGTTTAAAACATAGCCAGAGCAAAATGACATTTGCAAAGGAAAAATTATCGGGGCTGTAATGTTTTGCCTGTTTCCGGCAATATACATGAAATCACTGAAAAAGCATTGCGTTGCCCACCCCCAACCCCCCCCCCCCAGTCCATTCCAGGCCCTTCAGGTCTGGTATGGATTTTAAGGGGAACCCCACGCCAAAATTAAAAAAAAAATGATGTGGGGATCCCCCCAAAGTCCATACCAGGCCCTTCAGGTCTGGTGTGGATTTTAAGGGTAACCCTGCGTCAAATTAAAAAATGGCGTGGGGTACCCCCCAAAATCCAAGCCAGACCCTTATCCGAGCATGCAGCTCTGGCATGGCAGGAGGGGGTGGGGATGAACGAGTGGTGCCCCCTCCGAACCATACCAGGCCACATGCCCTCAACATGGGGAGGATGCTTTGAGGTCGCCCCAAATCACTTTGTCCCCATGTTGATGAGGAGAAGGGCCTCATCCCCACAACCCTTTCCGGTGGTTGTGGGGGTCTGCGGGCAGGGGGCTTGTCAGAATCTGGAAGCCCCCTTTAATAAGGGGGCCCCCAGATCCCGACCCCCCATGTGAATAGGTATGTGGTACATTGTACCCTACCCATTCACTAAAAAAGGAGTAAAGTGTTAAAAAAAAAAAGAGGCAGTTTTTGACAAGTCCTTTATTGTGTAAGATAGCTCTTCTCCTTTCTTCTTTCTTCCTCCATCTTCTCCTGCCCGGTCCTTCTTCTGGTCTTCTGATTCTTCTTTTGGTTTGCTTGCTTCTTCTCTTCATCTTCAATCTTCATCGTCTTCCTTTTTCTTTCACCACCCCTGTGCCCGCTGCCACAGTCATGCCGTCCACTCCAGAGGCGTCTCTCAGAATGGGCAGTCTTCAGTTTGACATTTCTTTTATAAGAAGGAGCGGGGCCATCCTGTGATGTAAATGGATGACCCATTTATGTTACCGGAAAATTTGGCGCGGGGTACCGGTAATCTATACCAGACCTGAAGGGTCTGTTATGGACTTTGTGGGGGGAACCCAATTTTTTTTTAAATTTAAGAACTATCTATCTATCTCTCTCTATTTATCTATCTATCTGTCTATCTATCTATTATTTTTTTCACAGTAATCAATCACTCCACTAGCTACACTGAACTGCCTGCATGCCGCTAGCTAAGCTCACTCTATATCCACCATTTAACACACTACATAGAACCGCTGTACAATCGGCTTTATATAGTGTGGGGCGTGGATTGAGGCTGCTGAGCAGTGATTGGATAAAGGCACCCTGCCTTTAGCCAATCATATCTCTCACAGCAGAGAGCTCTGTGATTGGCCAAAGCATTCAGGTGCATGCCTTAGCCAATTTGCGGGCGTCATTTCCCTCACCTTTGGAATACATTATGGGGCGCTCGAAGTTCCCACGAATGCCCCATAATGTTCTAAGTTTGTCGAACAGGTGAACAAGCGTTGTTCGACTCGAACAGCCAGCCCATCCCTAGCCTGAGGTATACCACTCCAACAGAATTATGGGAGGGCATCAATCAGAAGACAGTTATGTGAGTGGACCAAGTCTGCATGCGTGTGGATGATAGGGGCAAAAAACCTGCTTTGCTGAAGTTTTTATTAAATAGGATGGGAACACTTTAGTACCTTGACATCCCCAACTTCTCTATCTTTGAGATCTGCTAGATAGCAATAAAATGACTAAATGGGATAGTCAAAGTTTTTTTTCTGTATGAGCTTTGAGGAGGGTTTGTTAATATTTTGCTCCAAACCATAATATGATGGAAAGTATGGAAAGGAAAGTATCTCTAAGTGTTGGGATGTTTATAATTTATTCCATGTCACCCAATATTGCCAATAACAGCAAAGGTATGGAAGAAGGAAGCATTTCTTGCCCTAGAAGTATAAACTCCCTGCTTCTTCTATCGCGTATTTTCTTCTTTGGACTACACACTCTGCACATGCCATTGTTTGGCTGTGGGAATAATAGACAGTATTTTGTAGGCACTGGTGGCTGCTGGTGGTCACCGTATCTAGTTTTCTCATAATATATTCTGCTACAATAATATGGCACCTTTATCAACTGTAATGAGCATAAGCAGAAGAATGATGAGCAGAAGAATGAGACCCACAACCTAAAATATAAAACATGATTATTCAGCAAATACTACTTCTAATTTCCTGTCCTGTAATGTAAATCCTTTACAACACTGGTAAAATATACACGTTGACCTATCTTGTTATTCCTAGGAAACTGAGAGAGCAATATATCAATCTTATATGTTAGATATGCAAACAGATGAAATCATATTTCCCAGGTCACAATCAGCATTTACAGTCAAATATCCTGCATTACGTGTTCCTTAGTAGGGAATGCTAGGTCAGCCATGTGTTGGGATATAAAAACAAGTCCTAACAGGTTCAATAGTCTACACTAGCCTTTCTCAACCTTTTCAACACAGAGGAACCCTTGAATGAATTCTCCGGTCTCGGAGAACCCCTGCTAAAAATTAAAAATCTACAACTCATGATATATTAGTGTGATGGTCAATGGGAAGAATGCTCCTTACACTTGTGGTCATTGGGAAGAATTACCCCCTTACAGATAACTAAAAAGATCAATGGTGTCATTGGGAATTTATCTGAGAGGTAGAAATTGACCATTGTTCAAGGAACCCCTAGCAACCTCTGGAGGAACACTAGGGTTCCACGGAACCCTGGTTGAGAAACCCTGGTCTATACTATATATGCACTTTCATTGCACCTCTCTTTGATGGATGAGATTTTTATTGTATACCAACAATTGTTCTAAACAAAGTGTTCGATAATGTACATAAAATATATAGATATAGAGTAAGGGTCCTTTCACACATGCGGACTGCTCAGGTCCGCCTGTCAGTTTTTCAGGCGGACCTGAACGGACGCTCCATGGAGCGACGGATGTCAGCGTTGACATGTCCGCTGACATCCGATCCACTAAATCCAAACTGATGGAAACCCTATTTTTCATCCGTCTGGCAGACCTGATCGGATGAAAACAGACAGGCGGATCCATTTTCATCCGATCCCCATATAGGAGAGCGGGGATCTGACAGGTCCATCTCAGCACAGTGAGCAGAGACGGACCTGTCATCAACCTTAGGTAGATAGATAATGTGATATAACTAAAAGCCACCATTAAAATCAGATCTACTTTGCATTGTGCACAAAACTCCTTGATTTTTTATTCAGGACAACTCTATATACTGTATATCTATCTATCTATCTATCTATCTATCTATCTATCTATCTATCTATCTATCTATCTATCTATCTATCTATTTTATATATATATATATATATATATTACATACAGGCGGTCCCCGGGTTACAAACAAGATAGGGACTTAGGTTTGTTCTTAAGTTGAATTTGGTTGTAAGTCGGAACAGGTAAATTTTTTAAGTGTAGCTCCAGCCAAAAAAAACTTTTTTTTAAGCATTTTGGATAGCATAGGGAAGGGGTAACACCCCTTGTAATGTTTGTTTTGCTGTCTATGTTTCTGTTCAGAAGATTTCACCTCACTTCCTGTTCCAATAATAATTGGATTTTGAAAATTTTGGGTTGTTGTGGAAACAATCCTTGGTGATAAAGCATCAGTGGAGACACCTTTTTCCCATAATAACTCTTACAGAAGTGAATTTCCCTTCCTAGGGGAAGATTTCCTCTCACTTCCTGTTGTCTCCCTCCATTTGTAAGTAGGAGTCGTTTGTAAGTCAGATGTTTGTAACTAGGGGACCGCCTGTACAGTGCCTTGAAAAAGTATTAATACCCCTTGAAATTTTCCACATTTTGTCATGTTACAATCAAAAAACGTAAATGTACTTTATTGGGATTTTATGTGTTAGACCAACACAAAGTGGCACAAGTGGAAGTAAAATGATAAATGGTTTTCAAATTTTTTACAATTAAATATGTGAAAAGCGTGGTGTGCATTTGTATTCAGTCCCCATGAGTCAATTCTTTGTAGAACCACCTTTCACTGCAATTACAGCTGCAAGTCTTTTTGGGGATGTCTCTACCAGCTTTGCACAAAGCTAGAGAGTGAAATGTTTGCCAATTCTTCTTTGCAAAATAGCTCTGTCAGATTGGATGGAGAGTGTCTGTAAACAGCAATTTTCAAGTCTTGCCACAGATTCTCAATTGGATTTAAGTCTGGACATTGACTGGGCCATTCTAACACATGAATATGCTTTGATCTAAACCATTCCATTGTAGCTTTGACCTCCGGCCCAGTCTCAAGTCTTTTGCAGACTCTAACAGGTTTTATTGTAAGATTGCCCTGTATTTGGCTCCATCCATCTTCCCATCAACTCTGACCACATTCCCTGTCCCTGCTGAAGAAAAGCATCCCCACAACATGATACTGCCACCACCATTTTTCACGGTGGGGATGGTGTGTTCAGGGTGCAGTGTTAGTTTTCCGCCACACATATAGTTTTGCTTTTAGGCCAAAAAGTTAAATTTTGATCTCATCTTCTTCCACATGTTTGCTGTGTCCCCGCACGGCTTCTGCCAAACTACAAATGGAAGTTCTCATGGCTTTCTTTCAACAATGGTTTTCTTGTTGCCACTCTTCCATGAAGGCCAGATTTGTGGAGTGCATGACTAATAGTTGTCCTGTGGACAGATTCTCCCACCTGAGCTGTGGATCTCTGCAGCTCCTCCAAGGTTACCATGGGCCTCTTGGCTGCTTCTCTGATTAATGCTCTCCTTGCCCGGTCTGTCAGTTTAGGTGGACGGCCATGTCTTGGTAGGCTTACAGTTGTGCCATACTCTTTCCATTTTTGGGTGATGGATTGAACAGTGCTCTGTGAGATGTTCAAAGCTTGGGATATTTTTTTATAACCTAACCCTGCTTTAAACTTCTCCACAACTTTATCGCTGACCTGTCTGGTGTGTTCCTTGGCCTTCATGATGCTGTTTGTTCACTAAGGCTCTCTAACAAACCTCCGAGGGCTTCACAGAACAGCTGTATTTATACTGAGATTAAATTGCACACAGGTGCACTCTATTTTTCTAATTAGGGGACTTCTGAAGGCAATTGGTTCCACTAGATTTTAATTAGGGGTATCAGAGTAAAGGGGGCTGAATACAAATGCACGCCACACTTTTTTAGATATTTATTTGTAAAAAATTTTGAAAACCTTTCATAATTTTCCTTCCACTTCATAATTATGTGCCACTGTTGGTCTATCACATAAAATCCTAATAAAATACATTTACGTTTTTGGTTGTAACATGACAAAATGTGGAAAATTTGAAGGGGTATGAACACTTTTTCAAGGCACTGTATAGTCTTGCTGGTGCTTTGTTGCTTTGTATCATATGAATTTAGTTTACATTTCCCAAAAGATGCCAATAGACTGCTATTACAAAACTGAGCGCTAAGGATGGGCCAAACGCCCCCCCCTGTTCAGTTCACAGCAGAACTCCCAAACAGGGGAAATGTTCTAACCCACATGGCAAACCCCATTTATGTCTATGGGAGCCAAACAGGAAGAATCAAAAGTGCCCATTTTGAAGGCTTATAAGCAAGTAATTGGCCATAAAAGGGGTATAGGGTTCTGGGTACTGCCCATGTATCAATATATAAATATACTTTTTAAACAATCATTTTTTTCAGGAGTAATGATTTTAATTATGCTTAAAGTGCAACAATAAAAATGAAAAATTCCTTTAACCACTTCAGCCCCGGTAGGATTTACCCCCTTCCTGACCAGAACACCTTTTGCGATACGGCACTGCATCATTTTAACTGACAATTGCGTGGTCATGCGACGCTGTACCCAAACAAAATTGACGTCCTTTTTTCCCACAAATAGAGCTTTCTTTTGGTGGTATTTGATCACCTCTGCGGTTTTTATTTTTTATGCTATCAACAAAAAAAGAGCAACAATTTTGAAAAAATTTCTTTTACTTTTTGCTATAATAAAAAAAATGTAAAAAAACTAATTTCTTCTTCAGTTTAGGCCAATATGTATTATTCTACATATTTTTGTAAAAAAAATCGCAATGAGCGTATATTGATTGGTTTACGCAAAACTTATCTCATCTACAAGGGGATAGATTTATGGCATTTTTATTATTATTTTTTTTATTTATTAATAATGGCGGCGATCTGCGATTTTTAGAGGGACTGCGATATTTTGGCAGACAGATCAGTCACCTTTTTGGGACCAGGGACATTTATACAGTGGTCAGAGCTAAAAATAGCCACTGATTACTATATATATGTCACTGGCAGGGAAGGGGTTAACACTGGGGGGTGATCAAGGGGTTACATGTTCCCTAGGGAGGTGTTTCTAACTGTGTGGGGGCTGGGCTGACAGGGAGTAGAGATAGATCGCTGTTCCGGATTACTTGGAACAGCAGATCTCTCTCTACTCCCCTGACAGAACGGAGATCTGTCAGTTTACATTGATAGATCTCCATTCTGTCTCTCTGTGGAGCATTTGCGGGTAACCGGCAGACATCGCGGCTGCCGGACACGCGCATCGGCTTCAGTATCGTGTGTGCCCCTATAGCTCTTAACGTGCCCGATGTACAATGACGGCAATTTGTGCAGGCATGCCAACCTGCCGTGGTGCAACTGTGACGGCTGGTCGGCAAGTGGTTAAATATAGTGCCTGTAAAGTGGCACACCGGAAGCATGCATAAAACATGCTGCAGCAAAAATGACATGAAATAAAATGACTCGCGGTTGCAATTGCCGGCACCTGGCTGTTGAAAAAATAAAGGGAAAAAAAAATGCATGGGGTTCCCCCAAGTACATACCAGACCCTTGGAGACTGGAGGATGGATTTGGAGGGGAACCCCTCACCAATATTAAAAAAAAAAACGGCGTCGGGTCCCCACCAAGATCCATACCAGACCCTTAATCAGGCATGCAGCCTGGCAGGTCAGAAAAGGGGGGGACGAGCGACCACCCCCTCCTAAACTATACCAGGACACATGCCCTCAACATGGGGAGGTGGATGCTTTCAAAAAATGTTATCCTCATGTTGATGGGGACAAGAGCCTCTTCCTGACAACCCTGGGATGTGGTTGTTGGGGTCTGCGGGCAGGGAGCTTATTGCAATCTCGAAGCCCTCTTTAACAAGGAGGCCCCCAGATCCAGCCCCCCCATGTGAATGAGTACCCCTACCCATTCACCAAAAAAGTGTCAAAAAGTAATAAACATAAGAGACAATTTTTGACAAATCCTTTATTTAACCACTTGCCGACCGTCGAACGCAATCTGACGGCGACAGAGTGGCTCGTTATCGCAAACCGCCGTCATATGACGGCAACTGCGATAACTAGTGCTGTGAGCGCGCGCACGCCACCGGAGGCGCGCTCGCACGCTCACTGTGTCCGGGGGGCAGGGACCGGGTAGTGCGGACTCGATCTCCCCCGGCTACCCACAGTGGCCCCCCCGCAGTGAGAGAACGGAGGTCCGTGTAAGTAAACACAGATCTCCGTTCTCATAGAGGGGGAAGGGCTGCGATCACAGGCTTCCTCTATGTGGAAGCCGTGATCATCCCCTTTCCCCAGCCAGGGCAGCCCACACACAGTTAGAACACGCCCAGGGAACACAGTTAACCCTTAGAGCGCCCCCTGCAGGTTAACCCCTTCACTGCCAATGGCATTTACACAGTAATCAGTGCATTTTTAAAGTACTGAT
>BLSH010173673.1:912086-925764 GCA_018402905.1 Glandirana rugosa | reverse complement strand
CTTCTCATTGGTGCTTAACCACTTGCCGACCACAGTCTGACGGCAACAAAGTGGCTCGTTATCGCAAACCGCCGTCATATGACGGCAACTGCGATAACTAGTGCTGTGAGCGCGCGCACGCCACCGGAGGCGCGCTCGCACGCTCACTGTGTCCGGGGGGCAGGGACCGGGTAGTGCGGACTCGATCTCCCCCGGCTACCCACAGTGGCCCCCCCGCAGTGAGAGAACGGAGGTCCGTGTAAGTAAACACAGATCTCCGTTCTCATAGAGGGGGAAGGGCTGCGATCACAGGCTTCCTCTATGTGGAAGCCGTGATCATCCCCTTTCCCCAGCCAGGGCAGCCCACACACAGTTAGAACACGCCCAGGGAACACAGTTAACCCTTAGAGCGCCCCCTGCAGGTTAACCCCTTCACTGCCAATGGCATTTACACAGTAATCAGTGCATTTTTAAAGTACTGATAGCTGCATAAATGCCAATGGTCCCAAAAAAGTGTCAAAATGGTCTGACATGTCCGCTGCAATATCGCAGTACTGCTAAAAAATCGCAGATCAACGCCATTACTAGTAAAAAAAAAAAAAAAAAAAACCCAGAAATGAATTCTCATCGTTCGTAAACGTGGCAACTGAGGAAGAATATAAATTGGCCAAAACCGATGGAAAAAAATGTTTTTTTATATATTTTTTTTGGATTTGTATTTTAGCAAAAAGTAAGAAATTTGGGGTTTTTTGCAAAATTGTCGCTCTTCTTTTGTTTATAGCGATGATCAGAAATGACGCAGAGGGGATCAAATACCACCAAAAGAAAGCTCTATTTGTGGGAAAAAAAGGATGCAAATTTAGTTTGGGTACAACGTTGCATGACCGCGCAATTGTCAGTTAAAGCGACGCAGCGCCGAATCGCAAAAAGTGCTCTGGTCCTAAAGTGGGAAATCCTTCTGGGGCTGAAGTGGTTAAAAATAAAAAATAGTGTCCCTCAAGGTAAATCCAGCATCAATCATACCACCCGCCGACCTAAAAAATAAAGAGAAATTGAAAACACTCCCGCCTCCTGGGAGGCCTCCCGCCAAATGCCTCCTCTGAGCTTTGACAGTTCTTATATAGGTAAGGGGCGGGGCCACCTAGCTATGTCACCCAGTGCCATCGCAACTTTCTGACATCACAGACTGGTGCATGCTGGGGATGTGACATCACGTGGGGGTGAGGCCACTTGGTGACATAGCCCCCCCACCCCAAAGCATCCATCCCCCATGTTGAGGGAAAGTGGCCTGGTATAGTTTAGGAGGGGGGACACTCGCTTGTCCTTTCCTGCCCTGCCAGGCTGCATGCCTGAATAAGGATCTGGTATGGATTTTAGGGGGGACCCCACACAAAGGGCCTGGAATAGACTGGTGGGGGGGAGGGGGCCCACGCCATTTTTTCCTTTATTTTTTAACCCACACTTTTTTTTTTTTATTGTTCAGCTGTCAACGGGGAAACCCATTGACAGCTGATGACTCACAAATTATTATCAGGCATAATCAGAAATGTACAGAGCTGGATTTTAATGGAGTCCAGAGACCAAGACGGGTGATCAGCCATGCTAGTGCAATCCAACCAGTCTCTTGCGACTCTGATAGCAGAATGGTTCATAAAAGCAAATGTACACCTTGGATGAGCAGTAGCTTTTACTCCAAAGGAAAGTGTAGAATAGGACAGTAGTACAGTCAGAGAAAGTCTTGTTACAGAAAAGAACTAAACAACTGGAACAGTTTTGTAACCTGTCCATTCAATGTTTTCTCCCCCCATAGATATAATATTGTTTACCAACCTGATGGCGCAGTTGCCATCTGTTGTCTGTATCTAGCTTAACTGGGATTATTATTATAATTATTGCACAGAATCCGTATAGCACCAACAGTTTGCACAACACTTTACAAAATAGGGATCTTTTTACACAGTTTGTGGTACATGCTGTGCCATTTTGGTGTACAAAGGCTTCCATATGTATATACTAACTTCCTTTGGAAGTGCAATAAATTGGTGCTGCGCAATAAATAGATTGCAGATTTTTGTTCCCAGTTGTCTTTTCAATCACAAGTTGTCTCTTAGCAATCAATTCCATAATGAAATTGACACAGTGGTTCTCCTCGTCAATCTGTCTATTGGCTGTTTCAACAGGAAGTTAAACACAGACAATCAAAAAAGCAGAGGAGTTCAACAATTCTAACATCATTGAAAACATCATCAAATGAGTACTTGCTTCTACTCTCTGAAATACTAGTATACATACATTAAGTTTACAATTTTTTTATTTTGGGTTGATCGAAAAATTGTACAGGAGGCACTGGGGTTGATTTACTAAAACTGGAGAATGCAAAATCTGGTGCAGCTCTGCATAGAAATCAATAATTTTCTAGTTTTTTTATTTTGTAAAGGCTTAACTGAACAAGCTGAAGTTAAATTCTGGCTGCCACGTACAACTGCACAGGATTTTGTACTCTCCAGCTTTAGTAAATCAAACCCACTGTCTTCCAGTGGCGGAGAAGATGTGTTTGCTTGTTGTTTGTAGTTTTTATTTTTTCAGTTTGATTCAAATATAAAATTATAAATATTTTAAAAGATGTTTTCCTTCAATCTCATCTCTTTACATTGCCAAAATGATCAGAATGAAAAATATTAATTTGATAGTACCACACATACTACAACTAAATGAACAAAATATTGGTCCTTGTCTGTGGCTGAGGTACAACTAGTAAATATAACACTGCTGGATGTTTTATTCTTATTGATTAGTGTTTTTTTTAGTCTTCCCTTTCCATTTTATATTTTCGTTTATTACAAAATATATTTTTGCTGTTCTAATTACCTTAGATTTTTAGTACAGGCATTTTCATACATAAAATAGGTTATAGATGTAAAAAGTAAGCACATACTGAAACCGTTTTCTTATGTGAGATATCTTTTTTTTCCACTAATGCTCTTGTAAGGAAATCAAACTAGCCATCACATTTTCCTATACTTATCTGAAACTTGAATTTTCAAGCTGGAGTTCCAATCTGCTCACACCTATTGTCTGAGGTCTGTGCTTTTTTGAATATCTAACAGATGTATTGTATTTCCATTATTCATTTATCTTCCTTTCATTTTCATTACATTTCTGTTCCTTTCTATTCCTCTCCTCTCTTTCCTTTTTCTTTTTTCTTCTATTGCTCTCTCTTTCCTTTTCTTTCTCTTTCCTTTTTCTCTCTTACTTCTCTTTCCTCTTTCTCTCCTCTCTATTCCTTTCCTCTCCCTTTTCTCTTGCTTTTCTTTCTTCTCCTTTTCCTCTCCTTTGTTTATCTGTCTCTTTCCTATATCTTTAACTTCCTCTTGCTTTCCTCTCTCTTTCCTTTCATCTCCCTTTCTTTTCCTTTTATTTCCACTCTCCTTCTTTTTCCTTTCCTTTCCTCTCCCATGATTTTTCTCTTCCTTTCCTCCCTCTTTCCTTTTTACTTGTCTTTCCTCTCTTTCCTTTTTACTTTCTTCCTCTTTCCTTTTACTTTTGCTACCATTCTATTAACTATCTTCTTCCATTCCTCTCCTAGTTACATAGTTAGTCAGGCTGAAAAAAGACACAAGTCCATCTAGTTCAACCAATTATAAAAAAAAAGAAATCCTACAATCCCATATGCACAATCCTTCACCCACAGTTTATCCAGAGGAAGGCGAAAAAAACCCCAGCAAAGCCTGCTCCAATTTGCTACAGCGGGGGAAAAAATTCCTTCCCGTTCACATGAGAGGCAATCGGATATTCCCCGGATGAACTTTACCTTTAATGGCAGAACCCAGTTATATTATGTACATTAAGGAAAGAATTCAGGCTTTTTTTAAAGCAGTCTACTGAGCTGGCCAGAACCACCTATGGAGGGAATCTTTTCCACATTTTCACAGCTCTTACTGTGAAGAAAACTTTCTGTATTTGGAGATTAAATCGGTTTTCCTCTAGACGTAAAGAGTGCCCCCTTGTCCTCTGTGATGACCTTAAAGGACATGTGAAGGTTCCCTTAACCTTCCTGGTGGTATTCCCGAGTGTGGCTCAGGTTGGCATTTCAGTACCATTAGCGGTAACCCCGAGCCACTCTCGGGATTGCATCGCTGGATCCAAGGCAGCGTTACTCCCCTTGTCCCCTGGATCCATCGATGTCCCCCACTGTGTCTGGGGGCTGAGGACCGCCCGATGCCTCTGTGTGCCGGGCTCCGCGTCGCACAGGGGCGGAGACCGGCGGCAAATTCAAAAAGTGAAACACACAGTACACATGCAGAACACTGTAATCTGTAAGATTACATTACTGTATGAAATCATTTCACATCCCCTTTGTCCCTAGTGGTTTGCCCAGTGCCCTGCATGCACTTTTATATTATATATGTCATTCTTTCTGGCTGGAAACGTGAGAATGTCCATGGCAACCAAAAAGTGTCCCTTTAAATCAAAAGTGTTTTTTGATCAGCTAGAAAACACGGATAGTAAATAAGAATCATTTGCAGAATTGAGTGATACTGATTTTTGGTGAAATTTATCATCAGATACTGAAAGTGACAACAGCGACAATTCTGCAATTGAGCAAATTTCTGTGTTTTTGGTTTGATTACATTATGGAATACATTTTATTACTATTACGTTATTATTTTCGATAATTATTTTTAGTTGTTTATTATATTATAATTTATGATTTCATGTTTCAAACTTTTTCATACCCGGGATGTCTACTAGACTCTTGTTTGGACAGATTTAAGTGAGTTATTCCTAAGAATTACAGGCCTACAATATAAAACGCCAAATTTCCATGCAAAATAATTGTACCGCTTTCAGCACCAAAAATCTGAAATAATCATACCGCCAGGGAGGTTAAAAAAAAACAAACAAACCTGCCATACTTACCTCCTCTGTGCAGTTGGTTTTGCACAGAGTGGCCCCAATACTCCTCTTCTGGGGTCCCTCAGCGGCACTCCTGGCCCCTCCTCTTCTCGAGTGCCCTCAGGGCACTCGTGCGGGCGCGCTCCTGTGTCCTGCTGCTGCGTCCAATGACACAGACAGCAGGACTTGGCTCCGCCCCCGGCTCCCACGTCATTGGATTAGATTGACAGCAGCGGTAGCCAATGGCTGTGCTGCTATCAATCTATCCGTTGAGGACCCGAAACACCTGCTGGAGCGGGTGTGCTCGTTCCCGTCGTTGGAATGATCGGGCTCAAGTAAGTAAAAGGGGGGCTCTGGGGGGCTTTACAACCCTTTTAAAGTGAATAACTCAACACCAAGTTCACTATATGGAACACTTATGTATTTATACATGTTGATCATACCTCCCCTTAATCTCCTCTTGTCGAGAGAGAATAAATTCAGTTCAGCTAATCTTTCCTCATAGCTGAGCTCCTCCATGCCTCTTATTAGTTTGGTTGCCCTTCTCTGCACTTTCTCCAGTTCCCCGATATCCTTTCCATTCCTTTCCATTTCCTTTCCCTTACTTTTACTCATGTATCCACTTTTTACATAGTTTATTTCAATTATTTAATGATCTTTTTTTATTCTTGGTTTTGAATAATAGATGTAACAATCTGTTTTTGTATAATCTATTTATAGCTGGCAAAATCTCACCTCCAAGCTCTCATTCACTAAAGATTTGTAAATGTAATAAATCCTAAATTTTTATTTAGTTTTGCTGAAAAAAAAAAAGGTCTACTAATGTACAATTATATTGTACTTTTTATTGGATTCTGACTTGCTTCCTCATCTGTGCTCTAAAGACCAGTCACATCTGCCCAGCGTTGATTGACAGAAAGCAGCTTCTTCCTCAGGGATCCCATTTCAGAAGAATAGATAATCAGATTCACAGAACTAGAAAATGCCCAGAAACGAGCTCCTCAGACAGACGGCAGCCAGAAAATAATCACAGGCTGTCATCTACAATCTCAGTGTAAGCTATTTGAGAAGTAACCAAGGATCTTGCTGAATATAATATGGTATGTAAAAAGACAATTTAAGAAAAGAAAATCCCAGATGACCCATAGCATCATAGTCTGAATGTAACTGTCAAAATGCCCTATTTCTTTCCTGAACTAGCTTATTCATTGGTATCTTAGAAACATCATTGTCATCTTGTTTACAGATCTTTTCAAACATTTCACATTATACTTCTATGACAGTTACAATAACAAAACATAATAATGTATGGGAGGATGAAACTCCCAATAAAAAAAATCTAAGATCTACTTAAATGACTATTTTCTGCAATAATATTTAATTTAATATAATAGACTGAACTATAGAAAAATACACACTATAATGCACCAAGAACTAAAATTCAATATATCGTAGTAGTCTTTAGATGTGGTGGCTGTGTTAGTCTCTTCTTTCAGGCTATATTACTTTATTTTCACCTGGTGATCCTGCCAGGAAAACACTACACTCACTTCTTTTACTATGGTAGAGCAGTGTTCTCGCCCTAAGGCTGGAAATGTGCTAGGTCTACAGAACACTGTCCTCTCTTCTTATCTCTGAAACACAGATGTTAAACAATAGCAATAATAAAAGCAATATATCGAGATAAACAAATTATTAGAATGATAAAAATAGTAATAAAACATTCCATAAATGAGTCCATAATCTTCATACATAGGAGGTACTTAAAAAGCAGCTTAGTAAAAAGCAGGTAATATAGGTAAGGAAACTGGTACTCACAAAGATAAAAACATCAGAGGCATTCAGCACTAAGGTGCAATAGCGTCAGTGGAACTGGACATCGGGGTGACTGCTGCATTGGAGCAATCGGGAGGACCCCGCTGGTGGGTTCCGATGTTTCCAGGAGTCCTGGAATGCACAGGGAGTCGGTGATGACGTCATTTCCAGGACACGATGCAGAGTAAAGGCAACGCGTTTGTGAAGCATGCGCTCCTTCTTCAGGCCTGACGAGCTGCCTTTACTCTGCATTGTGTCCCGGAAGTGACGTCATCACCAGCTCCCTGTGCATTTCAGGACTCCTGGAAGCATCGGAACCCACCAGCACAGTCCCCTCGAATGCTCCACCACAGCAGCCACCCAGATGTTCAGTTCCACTGAAACATAGAAGAGTGACGGCAGAAAAAGACTGAGTAGTCCATCGAGTCTGCCCTTTTTTATTTATTTATTTTTTATTTTATTTTTTCAATTTTATTTTTTTCACATTAACTTCATTGTCTGACTATAGATTTATGTTTATCCCAAGCATGTTTGAAGCCATTTACTGTTGACTGTCTCACAACCTCTGTTGGTAGTTGCACCTTAGTGCTCAATGCCTCTGATGTTTTTATCGTTCTGAGTACCAGTTTCCTTACCTGTGTTAAATTACCATACATGCTACAATTAGATTGGCGCTTGTGTTTCCTCTCCAGAGATGACAAAACTGCTTGAGATTTCAATGCAGAAAAAGCAGAGTGCAAAAAAATGTTACAGGCTCAATGGAGTAGTGGCATGATCAACATTTATTAGATATAACAAAACACTTCCATTGGCATATTTAACAGGCCAAATGTAGTATATAAGTGAAGTTCATTATTGGGGTTATTATACCACTTGATTTGGCCAGAATCTATTTATAAGACTATAGACTGAAATTAAAAGTACAATTTCAGTGTTTACAGATGACACCGAGCTTTGCAGTGGAATAACATCCATACAGGATGTTTACAACTTACAAGCAAACCTCAATGCACTATTTAATTGGACAACTATGTGGCAAATAAGGGTTAATGTTGATAAATGTAAAGTTATGCACTTGGGGGCTAAAACATGCATGCATCATACATTCTAGGAGGAGAACAGCCGGGGGAATTGATGGTGGAGAGGGATCTGGGTGTTCTGGTAGATCATATACTTTTTAATGGCATGTAATGCCACGCTGCAGATTCTAAAGTTAGCAAAATACTTATATCAAAAGAGATATAGACTCCAGATACATGATTTTGCCCCTGTGCAAATCATTAGTAAGAGCTCTGGAATATGCAGTTCACTTTTGGACACCAATTCACAAAAAGGATATCAGAGACTATATGGAGATTTTCTATTTATTTGTTTGTTTTTTTTCCATTGGTTGAACTAGATGTCATCTTCAACCTAACTATGTAACTTGTTAAAACTAAATATCTACAAAAGACTAAATGGATGAAAATATTAAGGAAAAGATTTGCCACCATTGGAAAAGATTTGCCCAAGTACAACAAGCTGGCAGAGTTTAGCCTGCCTTCTCTCAAATTTTTGGACAGCTGGAGGGGAAATTGGCTGGTAAATGGATGTGGCGCATTCAGGTTAAAAGGTTTGCCTTGTTTCTCTATAGAAAAGTACAATTGTGCAGAGATTTTTCAACTTGTCAGAAATTATTTGTCTGCAATACAAGGGTTTCAACAGAGCAGAAGCATTTGTTATTGCTCTCCTAAATGCCACAAGTTAGACCTTGTATGGTCACTGGAATTGATAGATCCAATCTGCCAGGTCAGGTCCCAGCATGTCAGCTGTCAAATGCCAGAAATACATTGTTCACTAGAGTTTCTAGCATTTGATAGCTGACAAACATGGACTGGACTAGGGACGAAGGGTATGTGGCAATAATATTAACTGTGCCTATTTAATAGAGATTCAGATATCTAAATATTTTTAACAAGCAGCAAATAGCTTTAAAGTAAACCTTCATTTGCTTCTGTAGTTGCAGGCACGGTGGAGCAATTAATCCTCAAATTTACAGCAGAAGTATGGAAGATGTTGCCTATGCCAGCTCAGCACACCCTGCTCCCATCTCTCAACAGTGATTACGCATCCTTCCTACTTTCTAATCACTAAATTAACCAGGTGCCCTGGGTGTGGAAGCAGTGTGAGCCAAGCTGCTGAGGGAACCAAATTGAACATTGTCAGTGCTTCAGTGCTGTGAAGTTTGATGATGAATTGTCCCAGGGTGCCTGCAGCTAGGGAGGTCAGTGAGGACTTGTTTCAATGCAAATTTCCTGATTTTTAAGAATATGTAAATACTTATGATACCTTCTAAATTATATTTATGGTCGTGGCCCTACGACCGAGATGTATATGGATCACATAATTATGAGACAAGATTTACAACATAACATAGACCTGAGGTGTGCTTTGGTGGTCTGGTCAGTATGCCAAGAAAAGGGGGCATACCCAAGATAAATAATGGATGATTGTGGAGAGAAAGTGCTGAGAAGTGCCCTTAAAAAGGGGAATGAGAGTGAGGGCATCGTGCACCGGAACTGACAAAGACCACAGGTGAGTGGTCTGCTTAAATACCCTCCGGGCTCCTCCCATAAATTCAGGCCACCATACTGGCCTTCTTATTTATGGTTGCAGCCCTACGACAGGGACGTATATGGATCACATAAACACGAGACAAGACTTATAACATAACATAGACCTGAGGTGTGCCTTGGTGGTCTGGTCAGTATGCCAAGAAAAGGGGGCAAAAATATCTGAGTAGGTAAGTAGTTATTTATTGATTCTGTCATTATTGCGCAAGTTTGGTAAAGGCTTGTACCATTTCTATCTGAGGATCTGCAATGTATCTAGCGAAGCGGGCGTATTTCTATCTGTCTAATATCTTGATCATGTGGTCTGGTACTCCAAGCTAGGAGGCGGCTGAGGCTGCTCCGATCCACAAGGAATATCCATACCGACCGGGGTCAAGGCCCAAGTTGACCAGTAGGATCCTTATGTGCCTAATAATTGGCTGCCACTCAGGGGCTGGTCAAAAAGGCAACAATGGGCTAGAGTCTGATTGGCTGGGCAGGTGAGACAGTAGCCAGTGAGTACCGTTACTGGGCACCAGGTGTTGTTGGTCTGAAAGAGGTTGATGTTGACCCCGGGTCTGGATTGTTGAGTTTTGGAGATCACAAGGCGGAAAACGTAATGGTTTGAAAGCGAGTCAGGTGGTGTCTGTATAATATAAGGCTGCTGGTGCCACTAAAGGTGAATTCACTAGGTTGCAGAAAGCCATAGAATGCCAGGTTGATGGTTGCTTGGAGGACCAGGCTGGGCTGAACCCCGAACGGGGAACGTGCAAGGATTTTAGACATGTCACTAAAGATGGCACTAGTGACAGGCAAGCGTTTGCCGTTGGCTACAGGCTGATGCTTCTGGATGCCATGTAGTAGGTATCTGACTGTGTGGGCCATAAACAGAGATGGATTTCTGGGGTTCTGAAAGGACAAAAAATGCTGGAAACTGTCTAGGTATAGACTGATAGTGTTATGAGAAGAGCCAGCTGCGTGCGGCAATACGATATGAAGGATAGAACATGTTTAATGTCACCTGTGGTTACTCCGGGGCATGAGGCTAGAAACCTGCTGTAGGTGTTCCAAGCAGTGCAATAGGCCTTCAGTGTGTTGCGGGACAACGAGTGGTTAACGAGCTGGGTCGCGTCAAGAAGGTGAGATTTTAATCCGTCATCAGCTGTGACCAAGGTGGAATAGGAGTAGTCGTTGGGTTGGCTCTGGGTTTCTGCTGAAAAAATGAAATGACATTGAAGTGGGACAGTGCGTCTGCTGTGACGTTGCATTTGCCTGGAATATATCTGCAATGAACATTACATTGATGCTGCAGGGACGACTGCACCAGCCTGCGTAGGAAAGACCCGATGGAGAGCGACTTGGACCTATCTTTGTTTATAATTTCGGCTGTAGCCTGGTTGTCTGTGACTAAGACCACCGGTTGCCCTCACTAGGTATGGTTCCAGACCTAAGCTGCTGCCACAATGGGATGGAGTTCAAAAAGGGGGAATGAAAAACCGGGGATCTCTGGTGGCCATTGCCCTGAGAACCAGTGATGGCCAAAGATTGCAGCAAAATCTGTGGAGGCTGTGGCATCTGTAACTACCTGAGGGGATAAAGTTGATGCTAACAGAATAAACATGGATATGCTGTTTCCAGTTTGCATGGAGTTCGTCCCACATTGTCAAAACTGCTATGCTGCTGGGTTCAGCCTGAGAACTTGATCGAGGTCTTGTACCCTAATAGGGATCGTGGCTGTCTCTTAGTACGCCCTGCGAGAGGGTAAAGGTGTGACTGACCAACCTGATTTGGGCCAATTGGTCGGGAAGTAGGCTAGCCTGCAAGGAGTAAGTGTCAAGAGTGGTGCCTAGGAAGGAGATGGACTGTGCCGAGCCTTCCATTTCATGCTCTGCTATGGGCTCGTAGAGATTGAAAACAAGGGGGTTCATGTGTTAAGAGGAGTCGCAGCTGTAGGATTGTGAGCGGAGTGGGATACAGAAAACTCAGACAAGAAGGAAGAAGGGAGAAGTAGAGGAAAAGGAATGACAGGTGCAGGTCAGAGCCGACTGTGTTCTATGGTGATAGAACCCTGTAGAGTGGACATTTAGAAAACTCAAAAGTGTGTGTGACAACCAAGAAGAGCCAGGAGGTGACTGGCCAGGTAACCAATAGCTTGGGTGCCTGTCTGTGCTGAGCACAAACCTGTGGACCAGTGCCCCAGGGCGAACTGGGGCAAGCAGCTGAGTTTGGTACAACCTACATAGGAATGTTGCGGTCTGCAGTTTGTGACGCATGCTCGGCCTGCTAACGCTTGCACTGTCAGCAAGCTCAAAGTTTAGTGACCTTGTCTGTGAGGTGAAGGGTCGCCCTTCGAAAACAGCGTGTCATGCAGAGACGTATGTGACGGTAACTAACGCCTGATGAGCATCCCAAATGATATATGTGAAGTAAATGTTTAGTGAAAGGGTGCTGCAGAATAATGTGAGGAACCCATGAACTACACCTGACTGACGCTCTAGTAGCGAAGACCTGGTTGGGATCGAAACTTGGTTGACCGGAACCTGTAGTAAGGGTGACATAAGTGCAATATATATATTTTTTTTTGAGGGGGGGGGGCGAGCTATCCCATCCCTGTAAAGCGACTGGCCCTGGTGAAGATGCGATCCCTATGTTTTTTTTTTTTTTGAACAAGCCGTCCCATCCTTGTAAAAAGACTGGTGTAGATGCGATCCCTGTTTTTTTTCAGAACGAGTTGTCCCATCCTTGTAAAGGGAATGGCCCGGGTGGAGATGCGACCCCCTATTTTTTTTTTTTTTTTTTTTAGGAAATAACGTCAAACCTGGGGCCTGAACTCGACTGAGCTAAGGGAGAATGACAGAGAAAACGATGAGTGGCTCGTAAGAAAATGCCACTGGAGACGAGCAGCCAATTAAGTGCCAGTAAAAATGAAGTGTGACTGTTGTGTGCCACTGGAATGTGCTTGCTAGAAGTTATGCTGAGATACGTGTTTGCAACGATTGCAAGAATTTATGCTGAGATGCTTGCTAGCAACAATTGCAAGAAGTTGTGCTGAGATGTGTGTTTGCAACGGTTGCAAGAGGTTATGCTTGTATGCTCGCTTGCAACAATTGCAAGAAGTTGTGCTTGTATGAGTGCTTGCAACGATTGCAAGGGAGAAGTGTCACTGAAGATTTGTTTGCAGTGACTGTAATAAGTTTGTATTTTAGTATCAGTGCTTGCAATGATTGCAAGATGTAGTACAGTTGGAGACGTGCTTGCAACGATTGCAAGATTCTGTGCTGTTAGAGGCGTGCTTGCAACGATTACAAGAAAAGAACCTACTGATAGGCAAAAAAAGAAAATAATAGCAGAAAATTGAATATGTAGGACTGCAACTGTGATTTTAACTGATAGTAGCCGTGTTTGAGAGTGTGAGAAATTAATCCGATACGACTTGGTGTGTGCAGTACATCCAATATGAATTGTGCCTGCCGACGCGACTAGATTCGAATTGGGGTGTGATGAGTATGAGAATTAATCCAATATGACAGCGCACACATGATACTTACTCCTGCCAGGCTGTTTAAAAGCATCTAAATGCATATAGCAAAAAATGCAAAAATACGGGGGTTTTATCACACTGAATGGCCATGAAGTCTTCTGGTCTCCCATAAAGAGAAGCGTTTGCTATTTTCAATCTATACCTCCTCCCTGGGTGAGCTAATAGCCTCCCATGGCTTCCAATACCATCTCTATGCTGATAACACGCAAATAGAGTTGAGCGGACACCTGGATGTTCGGGTTCAGCGGGTTCGGCCGAACTTCGCGAAAAAGTCCGGGTTCGGTACCGAACTTGACCCGAACTTTACCCCGGACCCCGAACCCCATTGAAGTCAATGGGGACCCGAACTTTTCGGCACAAAAATGGCTGTAAAAAAATTGGGATAGGGAAAATAACATAAAATCAAATAAAAAAATAAAAATGGAAAGGGGGGGTGGATGTGGAGTAGGAGCCTAGAGGTTGACTAGGCCGTGACCGTGGCAGTGTAAGTGACGATTTTAGAACAATAATCTGTCCCTTACAGCAACAGCAGGAACCTGACCCTATAGGAGTAGGCGATGATTTTAGAACAATAATCTGTCCCTTACAGCAACAGCAGGAACCTGACCCTATAGAACTAGGAGATGATTTTAGAACAATCTGTCTCTCAAAGCAGTAGACTCTACCTAGTCCAGAATCAGATTGTTCTGTAATGCAGGATGAGATCTGCAATCTGTCCCTCAAAGCAGTACTAGTAGTAATCTCTACCTAGTCCAGAATCAGATCGTTCTGTAATGCAGGATGAGATCTGCAATCTTTCCCTCACAGCGCTGGCAGCATCCTCTCCCTACACTAGACTGAGAGCATGTGACATGCA
>BLSH010173673.1:876697-896410 GCA_018402905.1 Glandirana rugosa | reverse complement strand
TCCCCCCGCTGACCAGCGGTTGCGGCTGTCCTCCCTGTCCGCGGTTGCCGTGGCGCCGGTCCTCCCCGTCCGCGGTTGCCTTGGCAATGCCTCCCCCATCCGCGGTTGCCTTGGCGACCAGTCGCCCCCCTTCTGTGGTTGCCATGGTGACGGCCCTCCCCATCAACAGTTGCCGTGGCGACGGTTCCCCCGTCCGCCGCTTTTGCCGTGGTGACGGTCCCCCCCCATGATTGCCGTGGCGACGGTCCTGCCTGTCTGCGGTTGCCTTGGCGACGGTCCCCCATCTGCGGTTGCCTTGGCGATGGTCCCTCTATCCACGGTTGCCGTGGTGACAGCCCCCCTCCATGGTTGCCGTGGCGCCGGTCCTCCCCGTCCGCGGTTGCCATGGCAATGCCTCCCCCATCCGCGGTTGCCTTGGCGACAAGTCGCCCCCGTCTGCGGTTGCCATGGCGACGGCCCTCCCCATCCACAGTTGCCGTGGTGACGGTCCCCCATCCGACACTTTTGCCGTGGTGACGGTCCCCCCCACGGTTGCCGTGGCGAAGGTCCTCCCCGTCTGTGGTTGCCTTGGCGATGGTCCCCTATCTGCGGTTGCCTTGGCGACGGTCCCTCTGTCCGCGGTTGCCGTGATGACGGCCCTCCCTGTCTGCGGTTGCGTGGCGACTGTCCTCCCTGTCCGCGGTTGCCTTGGCGACGCCTCCCCCCGTCCGCGGTTGCCTTGGCGACCAGTCGCCCCCGTCTGCGGTTGCCATGGTGATGGCCCTCCCCATTCACAGTTGCTGTGGCGACGGTCCCCCCGCCCACCGCTTTTGCCGTGGTGACGGTCCTCCCCGTCTGTGGTTGCCTCGGTGACGGTCCCCCATTTGTGGTTGCCTTGGCGACGGTCCCTCTGTCCGCGGTTGCCGTGGTGACGGCCCTTCCCTGTCTGCGGTTGTCGTGGCGATGGCCCTCCCCATCCACAGTTGCCGTGGCGACGGTCCCCCGTCCGCCACTTTTGCCGTGGTGACGGCCCCCCCTCCACGGTTGCCGTGGCGACGGTCCTCCCTGTCTGCGGTTGCGTGGCGACTGTCCTCCCTGTCCGCAGTTGCCGTGGCGCCGGTCCTCCCCATCTGTGGTTGCCGTGGCGACGGTCCCCCCGTCTGCGGTTGCCGTGGCGACGCCCCCCCCCCCCACGGTTGTGGGTTTCCTCCCCTATCACAGACCTCCTATGACAGTCAGGTTAGAGCTGCAGAGTTTTGATGACTCTGTAATTCTTCCTCTATAGAATTCTGTATTGTTTATGCCTCTTCATATCCTGATGACATAACAGCTTCCTGACCATTTCTGTCTCATGCCTGATGATCTCCTCTCGGCTCTGGATAAGTCTGTGTCAGTGGTGTATTTAGGTTTTGTGCTGCCCTAGACCTGACTAAACCCGTGCCCCCACCCCACAGTTGCGGAACGCTGGCTGTCCGCACAACAACTCATTGGTTGGGGTCTGCCGCCTGGGCCCTTCGGGACGCCCGGACCCCCACATATGTATGGGCTGCCCCCCCCTCTGATGGTGGCCCTGCCTGTATTATCATACTGGCAGCACTAAAAGTGCAAGCCGGCGGGGACTCTTTTCGTGCTGCCCCCATGCAAAGTGCGGCCCTAGGCCTGGGCCTTGTTGGCCTAGGCCAGCGTTGCAGTAGCGCACCATTACTCAAACATGCAAAACACTAACATGTAAAAAAATAAATAAATGAATAAATGTCCACAGATTAATAATATATAAAAGTCAGTTGTGCAGTGTCAAGTGCTTGATTCAATAGTGTGACATCCAAAAAAATGAGTGAAATCCTCCACCAGTGCTTCAGAAGAAACAATCACCCTTATGGAAAGAGGCTTACCAGATGGCAAATAACATGCAGCATGAATCTCAATATATGTAGCCATTTCTGCTAGATTCCCACCCAATAATCACAGATCAACGTAGATGGTAAATACCATATAACATGGGTCTCAGTACATGTCTGCTCGATTCCCATCCGATAATCACAAATCACCATACATCGTTCCACCTAAAGGGATGATAACAAACCGCAGGTATCCCAGTCAGTCTGGAGTCTTGTGTGACAGCTTCTCCACACACAGTCTGAGCACAGCAGTTAGGTAATTCTGGGCCCCTGCTACAGACACTTTCACAGGATTAGGAGGTTGTTAAATGCAATTAAAGTACCGTTGTATTCTGGATACTATTGTAGTAAAGCAGCTTGAATATCAGCTGGGAGCAAGTGCAGACTAGAGGAAGGTCATGATTTTGCAAGATATCTGAAAGAAGCTGGCCCTGCCAGCCAGAAGTGTTTACAAGAATGATGTTTTCAGGGAGATGGTCATCAGAAACCAGGATATGATTTAAATGATCATAAACTGTTTTTCTTGGTATCTGGAGATGGTTCCTGGTATCAGGTAATCACTCGTTATCCAAACTATTTGCATGTTCGTTCTGCGGCCTGGAGGTCTGTCTTTCCTTTAAAGAAGTACTCCTACCACGATGACCTGTTTGCTTCCCTTCCAAACGTGTAGAGGGAATAATCATCTTTCCACCGCTCAATGAAAATATCCAATATTGAAAGTTCAGTGTCCTGTGTCTCTTGTCTAGAAATGTCCAATGAAACTGTGTCAGATATGCTTTCAGGGTGCTTTGGAAGACAGATCTTTCTTTCAGGTATTTCAATATCAATGTATGCTGACTAGGTGATGTCATGATGAGGCCTCTGGGTGTGGATGGTACTATGTGTATCATTCTCTGCAGTTTTCAAGAGAGCAGCATGTAACACGGAGGCTCCTCCGTATCTCATCTGCAGCCAGCCAGAGCCCAAAGCAAGATGGAGGCTTCGCTTCCAGGTTCTATCTGCCTCAAATTTGTGGCACGTTATCCTTGCTGTCTGGCATGGTGCCCTGTGTACAACTGATCCTTCGAACTTCCAGCGCTACTAGCTCTGCCCAGCATGCCTTCTCCCTGTCTGGAGCAGGGGATTGTGGGGTTGTAGTAAGAGAGCGATGAGGACCAGAGAGGAGTACCATGGATGAAAAGATGGAGGACTATGGTATGACACTTCCTCCAGGGACATCATCAGGGATATTTGTCTGCTGGGGACAGACCCCTCAAATTGGGTACTGTCCAAGGCACACAAAGGCCGATGCAACCTTACCTCATCCCTGATGAAAGCATTGGACTGGTTCTTGGGACGAGTAATGTAAAAATGAAAATGCCTTGATGGGTTTATATAAGTCTGGAGGAGTAAATATTTCTAAGCAGGCTACATTCACATGCATGTAACACCCTGGTTGACAAAGGAGCCAGAGTGCTCCGAAACACATTACAATGCACCCTAGTGGCAGATCCTCCCCGTGTGATGTCACATCCACCCTGTGTGTTCCAATGTGGTTTATGAAGACTTCCTGGTTTGGCTGTTGAGTGGTCTTCCTATGGTAAGAAGCTGAAGTTCTATCCACAGCTCTCCAGGGCATGAGGGCCCTGACATCTGCTTATATCTTTATCAGTGCACTTTGCACACTACAGCATGTGAATTGCTAATTGTATTTTTACCATTAAAGGTTTTTAATTTGCTGCACTTTGTTGGTGCCCCCTGGTGGTGTTTTCTTTTATCTGGGTAGCACCCACATGTGATACTGAGCCTTCTAATTGCAAGAGCTTAAACCTTTTAAATTAAAGGGAAAGGCTAGGGATAGTAAGCCTATGGAGGAAAGTGCTAGATAATGCATGACATTCTCTAGCCGGGAAATAAGTAGACTCTATCTGATCTGCTGCAGCTTCTAATGCACACTCTGAGAAATTCACAGTGTGTAGTGAAATCAGAGTAAGCAATTTCAGCATAGGAGAGGATGTTGTACAATTGTGACAGAATGAAGGTTAAGCTGGAGGTCATCTTTAAAAATAAAATATATATAAAACCTAAAGTAATATTTCCCATTCTATATTACCTTGCTAATGATGAAATGACATTTGTGAAGGTAGTGTCACTAGAAGCTGTCTGTTATCCTCATGAAATGTTGTCCCCTGAGACCATGGCTTGAGCTGTCTCTCCACAAATCCAGGCCAAGTCACCTGCATTCCATTAACTCAGAAAGCAATTTCTGCCAATGTGTTAACATGAGTCAACTTCCATTTCCTTCAACTTGTAGTATTTCCCATTGAGTAGATTACATATATACAATGGTATTTACTCACTTCCTCTTCCACTTGCATATTTGTCATTTAAAGTTGGTGGGAAAGTGCCAGTTTGTTGTATTTATATTGGAAGGGAACTGTGTGGGAACAAGGAAGAATTCTACTGGGGCTTCCAGCTGCTCTCTGAGAAGACGTGAATGTTTGCGGCTTTAGAATGTCTAGCTTCTCTTTCATATGGCAGCATTTATTTGTGTTATTCAGCATTTGTTGTTCTCATGTGCTCAGCTAAATGTAACTTCTGTTCAGCTGATATTTTTAGTAACATGTTATTTAGCATGCAAAGAACAAACATTCATGCGACTGTGTGCATGCGTTATTGTGTGTGCTGTAAAGACTTCATTTGTAAAAGTCACACATAGGTTTAAAGGTCATTTAATTACTTTATGTATAGAATAATACAATACACTTTTTCTAAATGCTTTAGTGTTTAAAGTGAACCCATACGCCCTTAATGCTCAGCAAAGCAAATAGATTTGCTTTTTACCCTAGGCAGGTTGTACTCACCCTACCCAACCTGCCACCAAAATCCACTGCAAGATCATGATCAAATCCAAGGGTTGATTTTCAGCTATTCTCAAACCTACATGTGAAACAGATTGGATGACTATCCAGGTCACCTCCATACTGCAGTCCCACCTGATAGGAAGGGCACACATTAACAAAACAGGTCCCCTCCCCTGGGTGACCTAAGATCACCTGGTAGGATTCAACTTTTACCACTTCAGTAGGTCATGGGGCAATAATCCCTGCTCCATTGATGCAATTGACCCATTAAAGTAGGATGGTGTCTAATAAAGAAGTACACTATTTTCTTATTAGGTTAATGTAAATAGGGCAAGGATTCTTGCCCAATATTCTCCTCCAGCCTAAAAGCAGTTTAGCCATTGGACCAGATGGCAGATAGCAGGAGTTGCCTTCCTTGAATTGCTGGGTTTCTGTTGAAGGCAGACTGGCACTTTCTTTTCCATTCAACAGTGACCCTAAAGGCTTTTTTCCTAGTTTATTATTATGCCAGGTGAAGTGAAAATTAAACTGGTGGAGTGAATAATAGGCAGGTTGTACTCACCCTACCCAACCTGCCACCAAACTCCACTGCAAGATCATGATCAAATCCAAGGGTTGATTTTCAGCTATTCTCAAACCTACATGTGAAACAGATTGGATGACTATCCAGGTCACCTCCATACTGCAGTCCCACCTGATAGGAAGGGCACACATTAACAAAACAGGTCCCCTCCCCTGGGTGACCTAAGATCACCTGGTAGGATTCAACTTTTACCACTTCAGTAGGTCATGGGGCAATAATCCCTGCTCCATTGATGCAATTGACCCATTAAAGTAGGATGGTGTCTAATAAAGAAGTACACTATTTTCTTATTAGGTTAATGTAAATAGGGCAAGGATTCTTGCCCAATATTCTCCTCCAGCCTAAAAGCTGTTTAGCCATTGGACCAGATGGCAGATAGCAGGAGTTGCCTTCCTTGAATTGCTGGGTTTCTGTTGAAGGCAGACTGGCACTTTCTTTTCCATTCAACAGTGACCCTAAAGGCTTTTTTCCTAGTTTATTATTATGCCAGGTGAAGTGAAAATTAAACTGGTGGAGTGAATAATAGGGTCTGCCCTTTAAACCCTTTAAGGAGTACAGTTCCTTAGTTCACTCATCTAAGATTACAACACATAGAATTATCCCATATTCAGTGAAATTAACTGATGCATTAAAATGACTGATACAAAAAATGCCCTCAATGGGACCATTGCCCCCTGTATATATTTTAAGATTTGACTGATATGACTGATATGTACCTATAATCCCTTGTTCTTCCTCCAGTCATAACTATGAAAGAAGTTTTTACACATTAAATCAAAAGTGGACCTCTACTAGAAATCGTTCTGTATAAAGCAACCGCCAATCACTAATACTGGTTTCTTGGTATGAATATTGGTAATTCAGATCCTTCTTTTATAAGAGATGGTGCTTTATAGTTGCCTGTATTGTGCTTAATCAATAAGGTGCACAGACACACATTAAAGTCAATCAAAGTTAATCCTTTTACTCATCTGACTATAGAGCACTGAAGTTGTATTATCTGTAATGGGTCGACTAATTTTGCATATCAAAACTGTAAGAACAGATTTACTGAATAAGCCACTATATATGAGAATAGAGGTAAAGCCTACCATACGAAGGCAATTATGCCCCTTGACAATGATAAATATAGTCCCTGCAGTACTCCAAATTACTTTCCTCTAGAAAGGTTCCCATCACTTGTAAGGGTGAGCCTTAAGTGCCAATATGAGCAAGTAAAAGTTTCAAAGAGGGTGATTTGTATGGCTTCAAAAATGTTCTTTGACCCGAACACCACCCGTATCTGCTGGAATACAAAATATTTGAAAATGACTTGCTTGTGATACTTTAACATTTTATATTAAGCAGATAAGGCATCTGCAGTAGCTTAACATGATGTAGTCTTTTTTTTTTAGAGTAGGAAAATCATAAATCCATTGCAGAGACCAAACAACTTTATCTATCTTTGAAACCAGTGAACTGGATTTTGATGCATCTCACTTGTTTATTAAAGGGCAATCATTCCTTACACCATAATATACTGTACTACTGGGTTGACCCTTTAGAGATAATATTTCAGCTTTTGGTAGATGCAGATTAGTGAAAAAAACAAATCACACACTTGCATATCTTTTTTTTCAGAGCTCCAATAGATAGATCTCTGTAACATAGCTCAGTATTCCTACCTGTAAATCTTACTTTTTGTGCTGCAGCAGGGGAGATCCACTGTATGTTTTTTTCCCAGAGTAAATGTTTACACAGGCACAAGCATTAAATGAGCTTTAAAGTGTTACTAAACCCACAATAGTAAAATCAGTCTGTATATGCAGTAAAGCATGCTTGTTACTGTAGGAACCTAAGGAGGTAATCCTCTACATTGTATAAAAAAGACAGAGGCTAGGGGATAAGCTGCACATGCTCAGTTTGATGTGTATTGCTAGAGAGTTGGTTGTTTTTCTTACGAGAGTGTATGTGCATGTGATCAGTACAGGGTCAAATAGGACTCCCCAGACAGGGGGTCAGGGGTCCTGAAGCCTTATAGGACAGTCAGAGTAGAATGAAAACTCCTCCTAGACACTGATAGAAATTGCAAGGCTGCTTTAACTGTTGATGAGACATTATATAGAGAACACAGGGTCCTGGGTTTAGTAACACTTTACTACTAGCCCTCATTGCCCTCTGCAGCTGCAGACACTAAGAAGCAGTTCATTAGTAAATTTCACAAAACAAACAGTGAAGTTGTTTACGTCTGGTCTCTCCCCTCTGGTCTACTTTTTTTATGCACTCACTCTGCCTTTGCAGTTGATTCAACTAGTCTAACTAATCTGCACCGTCAATAAATCTTAAATAATGGTTCTGGATAAACTCATGAAACTTATTTGAAAAAAAACTTATGGATTTGTAACAAAGTTGATTGCTGTGATATCAACACAGACATGGTAATCACATGGCTTTGTTAATAACAAAGCCATGACAGTGACAGCTGCCACTGTACACTCCATTGGCATCTAGAAACAAGTACTATTCTTAAAGATTCTTGTAAAATAAATTAAGTTTAAAATAATTAAAGGAGGTTTCATAGCTTTCGGGAGCCATTTAAAATGCATTGCTGCTGCTGTGAATGGCTAGCTGCGGCCACTAAGCCCATTGACTTTGTTGACAGGTTGCTGCAGCTATTCACGACTGTCAACACAGCAGTAAAGTGTGCTTCCAGCAGTGATCACTGTAAGTAACCTCTGGCTTTGCAGGCAGCCACCAATAGCTGCAGCCACCGGTGACCTGTCATTACAGTGTACAGCCTCGGTGGCAGCAGATAACTGTTCACAGCAGCAGTGAGAATCACAATATTCCTGCTGATGCAATTCACACTGGGCTAAATGCAGGTACGAATGTAGCCTAACAAATCCACCTTAATTTTGCTTTGCTGTTGCCCTAATACATTTAGCCTAAATGGTGCAAATAGAATAGGGCAGGGCACCAGGTCAGCATAGATAAAAACAACACCATTTATTCAAGACACACTTACATGTAAAACTTTGGTCCCATGTTCCAATAGCAAGTATATGGATGTGTATAGTAAAAAACTAGGAAATGTTGGACTTTACTGGTACCAAGAGAAGGACAACCACATTTTGTTATAATAAAATAGCAATATTTATTACAAAAATATAAAAATAGTTAATAAAATTGTGTATTCATGTTGACATAGGACAATATCTGCCATATATTGAGAAATCAACAAGTCTTTGCTAACTGTTCCAAGAGATCAACGCGTTTCGCATAGTCGCTTCCTCAGGACTTCAACGTCTTGGCAGCAAAGAACTTTGGCCTATACAAAAGAAAAGTTACAATAATCAATACGTTACATATGTCAGAGATCTATGCAATATGCTGTATCTCATATATCAACTCACGTATCGTCACAAGAGCATTGCACAAAGATGGTGGAACATAATATAGTGTGGGCAAAATATATTATGTGGGGCAGGGGAATGGCATATGTAAGTATGGCCATATGTACAGAGAGACAAAGACAGGTAGCTAATAGCTACCAAACCATTTGTTTGTATGTTATAATCATGCCCCAATAGTTCTCAGACTTACTTGTCTGCAGATGGCGTAAAAGAAGCAGTACGCGAGATGTAAGAGGTTATTATCTAAATGTCCATTCATAAAATAGATCAACCTATAATGCCAATAATGTTTAGTTAGACACCATCTAACATACAACAATTGATTGTATGGAACTGGTAGACAAAAAAAGCATAATTTACCATATGTTTCCACAGCGTCACTTGCATTTGCTAGAAAAGAACCTGTCAATGCTAATAGGCAACAGGGCCAAAAAATCCCTCCTAACCTCCCAATATATCAATATAGGGAGGGGTCCCATGTTTCCACCACCGCAGCTCCACCATCTTTGGAAAACTGGGGAACATATATAGGTTCTCCAATCCCCAAATCTATACTATACATGGGACTATTAGAGGGGTAGGGTAATATATGGATATACTAATATTGGCATATTCTCAGTCAACTTGCATACATCATTGTGCATAGCCCCAGGCAATACCCAGCTGTACAAGAGAAATAAGCATGTTGTGACTCCAAATAGCTGCTGTTCATGCGCATTCTTGAATTCTTGAATAATTGTATGATATTACAATTATTGAATACACAATGCAACAAGCAATAGAGCAATGTAATCTAAATCTATATTCTTTGCATAACAATACTGATATGTATGTGCTTATATACTAAAAAGACAGAACAAATACATTTAGGACCCCCATTGCTATAGATTCACACCCTATGAGAAAAGGTTTGAAAATAAGAGCGTCATTCAAGCCAGGCGGGGAGGTGGCATTAAGATTATATATCCACCTTGCTTCTCACTGTAGCAACTTCCTGTCAAAGTTCTCTCCCCTTGGATCCCCAAGGACTTTCTCCAGAGCAGTGAATTGGACCATAGAAGCATCAAGATTGTGTTTGAGGGCCACATGCCTACCTATTGGTGTATATAAAAGGTTTTTCCTAATATAGTGGATATGATCATATGTTCTTCTCCAAAAATGTATAATTGTCTTGCCGATATAAAATGCCCCACACCTGAAGAACATAATGTAAATGACTCCAGAGGTCTGGCAGTCCATATGATGTCCTATCATAGGTGTGCGACCATTCAGCAAGACACAAGATGGCCCTTCCAGAACTCACTTAAAATATTCACAGGCACCAAATTGATACATGCCCTTCTATTGTCCGCTACTGGAGAGTTTTCTTGAAAATTTCTATGGACCAGCCGGTCCGTGAGTGAGCTACCTTTCCTATAGGCCAGCTGTAGATATTCTTTAATGTACTTTTGTAGCATTGGATCATCGGTTAGGAGGTGCCAAATTTTGCGCATGGCATCTTCCACAACCCGGTGATGACTGGAGAATGTAGTGACGATCCTGACGGTCTCTGAGTTCTTGATTTCTTTTCTTTCAAATAACATATCATCATGTCTATCTTTCTGTTTCTCTTTATTAAATGCTTTCTTTAAGGTGGTTTTGGTATAGCCCCTTAACAGTAATCTGGACCTCAGTAGATTTGCCTCCTTCTCAAACTGTTCCTCAGTAGAACAGTTACGTTTAATTCGCAAATACTATGAATATGGTATACTCCTAATTAGAGGTTGTGGGTGGGCACTACTGCATGGAGTATAGTGTTATCAGCGGCGGGCTTCCTAAATAGGGATGTGTCCAATGTACCACCCAGCTGCTTGAATATATTCAAACAGATTAAATCTATTTACAGCCAGATAGCCCATAAACTCTGGCAAAACTGTCCTATTAGAATTCCATACCAAAAAAAATCATCTATATACCTGTACCAGCATATTATACTGGATAAGTATACAGAGGCAGATTCCTCGGAAAATAGATCCCGCTCCCACCCCCCAGGTACAGGTTGGCATACAAAGGGGCACAACATGTCCCCATTGCAACCCCCTACACCTGGAGGTAGGGGGAGCCGTCAAAGGTAAAAATATTCTTAGTAAGAATGTGATGTGAAATCTGCAAGACAAAGGCATTTTAACCACTTCACCCCGGAAGCATTTCCCCCTTTAGGACCAGAGCACTTTTTGCGATTCGGCACTGCGTCGCTTTAACTGACAATTGCTCGGTCGTGCGACTGTGTACCCAAACAAAATTTGTGTCCTTTTTTCCCCACAAATAGAGCTTTCTTTTGGTGGTATTTGATCCCCTTTGCGTCATTTCTGATCACTGCTATAAACAAAAGAAGAGCAACAATTTTGCAAAAAAACACAAATTTCTTACTTTTTGCTAAAATACAAATCCAAAAAAAAAATATAAAAAAAAAACAAGCTTTTTTTTGGCCAATTTATATTCTTCCTTATATTTTTAGTAAAAAAAAAAAATCACAATTGGCATTTATTGATTGGTTTGCGCAAAAGTTGCCGCGTTTACAGATGATGAGAATTAATTTCTGGGGTTTTTACTTTTTTTTTATTTTTTACTAGTAATGGCAGCGATCTGCGATTTTTAGTAGTACTGCGATATTGGGGAGGACATGTCGGACCATTATGACACTTTTTTGGAACCAATGACATTTATACAGCGATCAGAAATTTAAATATCCACTGATTGCTGTATAAATGTCATTGGCAGTGAAGGGGTTAACCTGCAGGGGGTAATGAAGGGGTTAACTGTGTTCCCTGGGTGTGTTCTAACTGTGGGGGGGCTGGGCTGTTATGGGCATACAAGACCTAACTGATCCCAGTGACAGGGATCAGTAGATCTCCTATGCCCGCACTGACAGAGCTCTTTGGCTCTGGCCGCTCATCGCGGCTCGCCGGCGGACATCGGGTCTGCTCGAGCCGCGGGCACACTCCTCCGGAGTAAATATACTGCGCATGGTGTGGAAGGGGATAAGGTTGGATTGATAATCCTTTCTCATTCAAAAATGCCCCTATCGTGTGAACACCTAAATCATGGGGGATACTGTAATAAAGAGCCTCTACATCAATAGATATTAGGGGGCTATTAGACTGTTCTGTAACATTGTGTAGTTTCCTTAAAAGGTCCATCCATAGTATCTTGAATATAGGAAGGGAGACTCAGAACATGAGGGTGCAAGAAGGTGTCTACCAGATGGCTCTCTTTTTTTATGGGACATGCCGAAGTACAGCTGCAGTGGTCAGAGTGGACTTGGCTGTGACTGTGGAGCACAGGCTGGTACCTGCAGTAAGATCCCCATGATTAAGCTCTAGGGAGCAGAGTGAAATATGCTGGGGTCGTGGCCAGGTCAGAGTCCAGGCTGAAGTTGCCACTCCATCCATTCACTGCAGCAGGACAACATAGATATGCGACTTCCAGGGATCACCCTTCCTTTGGCAGAGGCATCATGAGCCTTCACAAACACCACTGACAGGGAACCGAGACAGGCAGGAGGGGGCAGACCAAAATGTGTTTCTGAGGCCCTGCCTCCTTCATCATGCTAAAATGGTGATAGTTCAGTTAATGAACTGATTTTTGCTGAAATGTCCTTTTGGAAATAACACTTTATTTTGCATATCCTTATACAGTAAAGCAATTACATGATTATTGTTAACGATGACTGGATCTAACAAAACCCACTGATGCATATTTGAATAAATCAGCAAGAGCAAATTTGTATTATATTGCATCTTACAGTCCCAGGTGTGGTGGCTGCATTATTTTTCATTTTTTCAAACTAAGAACTTTTTTTTTTGCAAATGCCTGTTGATCCTGCCAAAAATGCTGTGCCTCTGTCATTTCCAGTGAGCTGCACTGAACAATATCTTCTTCCCTAGCTATTTTCTGTAACCTATCACTGGCCTTGCTCCCCTAGTAATGGAGATGAAGAGATGCGGGCAGGTTAGTATTTCATATCAGAAGAGCAGCCTAAGGTGACAACCATGTCTCCTTCTATAGATACAATGGAGCAGTGATGTAGCCACCCAGGGATGGAAAGTGTTTTATTTGCAAGATTACTGGGTGAAAATAAAGCAAAAGTAACTTAAAAAAATGCAACCACCATAACAAGGATTAGTAAAGTGGAATATATTAAGTTTTGATTTTGGATTTAGATACATTTTACATTGTAAGGAACATTAATATAAACCTCTATCAAATACCATATTGATAACAAATGCAATAGGTCTTCCCTGCTTCGTTTTGTATTTTGTAGTTTAGGAACAGCTGAAACCATTGCTGGCAGTTTACTATTGCACTTGATACATGAAGTGTGCAGATGAGAAAGTATTTGCTGACTGATGTTTGATGTGATACAATGTACTAATATGGAAACTACATTGAAGATGTTTATTATAACTTGCCCAGCTATGTAGCACACATTCTCGTCTTTGAGAAATATTTCATTTTCAGAATCTGCACGTTTGCCAGGCTGTGCTTCTGTCAGAGATTTTCAAAGCAATGCTCTGAGCGAAAGGTCATCCAGACATTGCAAATATAATCTGTTAAAACAATTTTGACTTTCACAAATGGTTCCAAAAATCACAAGGGTCACAAGAAGTTAAAGGCTTCAAAGTATTATTTGTTATTGCGTTTAATTGGAAAGTTCTCTTGTTCCATCTGCTGTCTAACATATAGTTTAAAAAGTAAGTGAAAGCCAAATTACCAAGTGAGGGATTGCAATTGAAAGTTTTCTAAAACCCAACTCCAGCCAAAACATTTCATTTTGTTTTGGACACAAGGAAAGGTTAGAGCCTAGGCCAGGATTTTATTGCTGTCTCCTTCTCTCTTTTGGGAAGAATCACCTTTCTATCCTGCCAGGACAGGAAGTTACATGAAATTTCTCCAACATGGGCATGGAAAAAAAACAAATTTTTAGTAGAGTGAGGAAGTCTGTGCCCCTGAAAGAATCCTGCCTATTTCCTGCCAGGACACAAAGTGATATGAAATCTTTCCAATAGGGATGGGCGAACAGTTCGGCCCGAGCATACAATCTGGCTGAACATTTGCTGTTCGCCCACTCCCCAAATTTAGAATATTATGGGGTGTTCGGTGCGACTTCAGTGCCGCCGAACACCCCATAATCGCCCGCCCATCAATGCCCGCAGATGGCACGCACAGCTCCTCCTCCATGGGGGGGCTGCCGCAGTCTGTGCTGGCTTTATTTTGACGTTTTATTTATAGTGCAGGGTGGGGCCACCCGGTGATGTTATGTGACCCCGCCCCATTCTGACGTCATGTGACGTCAAAGGGGCGCGTCACTCAATTATGTCACAGGGTGGCCCCGCCCTTCATTATAAATAAAATGTCAAAAGAAAGAGAGCTCATTCGGTGGGAGCCTTCCCATGGAGGAGGAGCTGTTCGTTTTTTGTTTTTGTTTTTTCGGGTCGTCGCTCACCGTGATTGACGATGGATTACAACGGGGGACACTTTTTTTTTTCTTTTTTTAATAAAGGACTTTTCCCTAATTGTCCCCTGTGTTTTTTTCTTTTTTGACACTTTTTGGTGAAGTAGTAGGGGTACGATGTACCCGATGCTAATTCACATAGGGGGGGTTGGGATCTGGGGGCCCCCTTATTAAAGGGGGCTTCCAGATTCTGATAAGCACCCCACCCACACACCCCCACAACCACAGCCCAGGGTTGTGGGGAAGAGGTTCTTGTCCCCATCAACATGGGGACAAGGTGCTTTGGGGTGGTGGGCGCAGAGCCCCGAAGCACTTCAAAAAGCAGAATTGGAAACTGAGTCAGCACGTCAAAGATCAGAGTTGGAAACTGAGTCAGTTCTTCAGACAGCACATCAAAGAGCATGAACTGGTGCAACATCAAGGCCGTCTGTTTAAAGAAGGTGCCATCAAGTTAGCTGGCTTGTGGATTGTCTGTATGAAAGGATGCATCTTCTCCCTGCTCTTCAGGAGCATCAAATGCCACAAGTTAAGAGGAAGACATCAACTGCAACAAATGGCAAATCTCCCAGCTGATTGACTAAGTAAACATCCACCCTTCACCTATGTTGGAGACTTATCCTTCTAAAAGACAAGGTCTGGAAAGTAAAGGACAAGGTAACCAAAGGAGGATCAACAAGAACCTTTAGTCGACCAATTACAGAGTTAGTACTCCTTTTGCCAGGTGAGTGACTTATACAAGGACTAGCCATGCTATTGGCACGGGGGGGGGGGGGGGGGGAGTAGCTGCTAACTACAAGTTCTACTTGGAACTTTTGACATTCTCTGAAGATGTCATATGTCAGACTACTACATGTTCTGCATTCCTGTTGAACCTATGTTTGTTGCTTGTTTTTTCACTACAGGTTCCAGGACATCTATCAATATTGGACATTATTGGACTTATATATATATAAAGGTTTAATGTGAATTATTATAATTTCATCTGTGTGTATAATTTGGTTTATTATTGCTCTGTTTCTTTAAGCTTTCTGCCTCTGTCTGAGCTGAACCTTCTCTCCCACCGTAGTTCCTTATCCCCTCCCCTCCCCTCCTCTCTCTTCTGGTTTCATTTCTGAGCATGCTGCCTTAATGTACAGACCATTCCATGTGGCTTACAACTTCATCATTTTTCTACCTATGAATATCCATCATTAAATGGAAATTTCAAAAGGTTTCATCGCCTGTCTCCAGCTACTTGAGTTTATTCATTGAGTTTAAGCTGTCTGAATTGATGCAAGGGATAAAAAGATCACCAGGTCAGTGTAAGCCCTACATGATGCTGAAAATAAACTTTATGGCCTTGTAGTTGAAACAGAACAAAAACCTTCAGAAAATCTACATTCAACATTAACCACTTCAGTCTCGGAAGGATTTACTCCCTTAATGACCAGGCCATTTTTTGTGGCACTGCGTCCTTTTAACTGACAATTGTGCGGTCATGCAACGCTGTACCCAAATAAAATTGATGTCCTTTTTTTCCCACAAATAGAGCTTTCTTTTGGTGGTATTTGATCACCTCTGCGGTTTTTATTTTTTGCTCTATAAACAAAAAATAGTGACAATTTGGAAAAAAAAAACAATATTTTTTACTTTCAGTTATAATACATATTCAAAAAAATATATAAAAAATGAATTTATTCATCAGTTTAGGCCAATATGTATTCTATGTATTTTTGGTAAAAAGAATCGCAATAAGAGTATATAGATTGGTTTGGGCAAAAGTTATGTGAGTCTGCGACATTGCGACGGACAAATCTGTTCCCAAGTGACACTTTTTGGGAACCAGTGACATTATTACAGTAATCATTGCTCAAAAATGCTCAATGTATAAATGACAGGGAAGGGGTTAACACTAGGGGGCGATCAAAGGGTTAACTGTGTTCCCTGGGTGTATTCTAACTGTGTGGGGGATGGACTCACTGGGACAACACAGAGGTCGCTGTTCCTGATTACTAGGAACAGCAGATCTTAGTGTTGTCTCCTGTCAGAATGGGCATCCACCTTGTTTACAGATCCCAGGTCTGCCTCTCTGTGGAGCGATCGCGGGTGGCCGGTGGACATCACGACCGCCAGACCTGCGCATCGGCCCCCCTGCCATGCAGCGGGCGCGTGCAAGCAGCTGCAGTGACTTGTGCACGAAACGAGGTAGGGGTACATTGTTTCGCGCAATAGGGGCGCCCTGTCACAGGATATCTGTGGTGGGTGGTCCTTAAGTGTTTAAAAGGGAAACATTTGGAAGTTTTGGCTTCATGGAAAACTATTTGTAACGCTACCCCAGAAGCCGCTGATATTAACTGTTTCTTTCCCAAACAGTACAGAAACCACCAGTCACCCCAGCAACAGTCCATTCACTCTGGCTCCAGTAAACAATCTAGGAATTGTCTTTTTAAGCTTTATTGATGATTAACAGGAGGGAGGGGTGCAGGGTGGTATGGGATGCTCCAGGAACCAGGGCCAGATTTACAGCTCAGGAGCCTATAGGCAGAGAAAAAACACCTCTAGACTAATATAGCGTGTATGCCAGGAGCGTTTTTTTTTAAACTAGTGTGGATGGAGCCTAAATAGTTTGGTTTTAAAGTAGAGGAAAATTACCTTGTTGTAGGGCAAGGCCATAGCCGGCATGAATAAGCTGTGTGTATTACAAAGGAGTAGCTCAAACGCCACAAACATATTAAAAGAGTTTATTAAATAAGGCATCTGGAGGAGATTTACTAAAATAGGGTTTTTCAAAATCTGGTGCAGCTGTGTATAGTAACCAATCAGCTTCTAACTCCTGCTTGTTCAATTAAGCTTTGACAATAAAACCTAGAAGCTTGTTATTTTGCATGGCTGCATCAGGTTCTGTCTGCACCAGTTTTAGTAAATCTTCCCCTCTATGTATATGGTTACAATACTTTATTGGTTGTCAGTGGCGGCTGGTGCTCAATTGTTTTTTTTTGGGGGGGGGGGGCGGCAAACAAACCTGGCCCTCTCACTTGCACTACCCCCCCCCCCTTCCCCCTTGATGGGAAGGCAGCATTCCATGGCTTGACTTATCCTTTACTGTCAATCTTGATAAGGCAGTGTTTGGGGGAGACCACAAAACCTTCGGGTTGATGCTGCTACTTGGCTCCGGATGGCCTCCTCTTGCTGTTGCTGAGGTAGAGGTGTGGGGAGGAGGACGAGGATGAGGTGGTGGTGTTGGTGCTGGATCCAGGGTAGGGCTCCTTGAAGAGGATGTTGCTTCACCTCCACCTGCTGCTCCTCACTGCACATGGCCCGCAGCTAGAGGAGGAAAGAGCCAGGGCCATTGCTTCTCCTCCTGGCCAAATAGGAAGCGGGTCCTGAGCCCTGATTGCCCGGGAGTCCTAAGATTCCGTGGCCAATCGGGTATCAGGACCCGTTTGCTTAATGGCTGGGAGGAAAAGCAGGAAGACATTAGTGAAAAATTAATTTGCTAATGTCACAGAGCACTGTGCCCCGAGCCCACCCTTTTTGAAGCCAATTAGAGACTCAAGCTCTAATCAAGTGCTTAAAAAAAAACACACATTGAAATCCAAGCATCGAGCACCCTGCATGAAGATTAGGTGCTGGGCGCATGGATTGGGGGGGGGGCAGCGCTGCTGTGCTCCTTATGAGCGGGCCGCCACTGTTGAAGGTGCTACACACTGTGGACCTACACATCGGGATATCAAGACATTTTGTATATAATGAATATGTGATATACTTGAATGTTGTTGGTCCAGACACAAAAATGGCAATAGAGCAGTTTTTTATTTGTTAAATTAAATGAACTAAAAAGATGTTGTGGGAGTTCCTGATTTCTAATTGACAGCCCCATAAATACTCCAATGAAACGTACAACATGCTTTATGTATATTCATCAACAATCACATCCTCTGGTGCCCCAGAGGATGTGATTGTTAATGGATGCTTGTGCACACTTTCACGTTGGATGCTTTCTATTGTGGAACCTGACTATATTGTATGTTAGGAATGTGACTTCATTTCTGCCTTATACTTATAGTTTGGCCATCATATAGGATATATTATAATCAAGGATTTCCTGGCATATTACTAGCTGCTTAGTGATAGATATACTTGCATTGGCGGGCAAAGGATAGGTGAACATGTGGCAATGGGGAAAAGGCCATGAAATTAACACCTTGCATGGGCAAAGCAGGGGTTCATTTTAATATTCTGTGATTAACCTCATTATTTCTGTGATTGACTAGTTAATAATATGATACTATATATATAATACTATAATTGCAGAGTCTTACCCCTGATATAATCAGCCTGTTTGGTTTAATTGTTTAGATCGCAGTTGACTACCCACCATTCATTTACACTTTGGTGTTTGTTTTTAAAACTTTTGTCAATTGCATATTTATAGTTAATTGGATATGCTTTCTTTTTTTATTTTTAAATCTTTTTACTAATTTTCCTGTTTTCTTAACATTCAGAAACAACAAAACAAAACATCATACACATTGGGCGGAGAAATATTAATACAAGTCTAGAATCTAATCACATTGCCTTCTCTATATCCTAACAAACTTATGACAGTTAACTCGTACATATTGCAAAAAATGGATGCCGTATAGGGCTTATCTAACCATTTGGCCCAACATTTTTCATACTTTGTACATGTGATAATGGGAGGACTGCCCAAGTCAAACTTAGTAAACAAGGTCATGGAAGTAGACTGTCTGTCTTTGCTCATCTATAGATACACTATGCTGTCAGAAATAGTGGAGCGCTATTGGTAAAATATCAGATAAAAAACATGCATACAGCGGCAGATAACTAAAGAGTAATGATTGGAGGTCAATGAGGGCAAATAATATAATTATAAGACCATTTCTTATACACGTGCCTCAGATCCCCATTTGAAGAAGTCACGAGGAGCGTGGCGTAAAGCGTAGGGTGATAGCAGAGGTTGTTGGAAAAGTTAATGCTGAAAGGAAACGAGCTTGGCGCTCGTGGGAGATTTTATCCGTTTTCTATCTACAAAATGTGAGTTTTAATACAAATGTTTTAAATAAACCTGTTTTTATCAAAATGTTATCACACCAGAAGGAGTGTATTTTTTTTTTATATATACTTTTACATATGATGAGGGAAAACGTTTAACCACTTGCCGACCGCCAACCGCAGGTTGACGGCGACAAGGTGGTTCGTTATCGCAAATCGCTGTCATACGACGGCGGCTGCGATAACGCTCACTGTGTTCAGGGACGGCCAGGGAGCGGGTGCGGTGGCTTCGATTGCCGCCGGCCACCCGCGATGCCGCCCCCGGAGTGAAGGAACGGAGGTCCGTGCATGTTTTTTTTTATGTGAGGAAGACCACACTATTGTAAAACTATTTTTGTCCAAATAAATTTTGTAAACATAATTTTGAGTGTAAAACATCTATCTTTTGCCTATTTTAGAGGGTGCTCGCGGTTCGAGCAAAGGAAAGTCGTAATTGAAAAGGTTGTTGGAGACGATGGTGGGATGCGAA
>BLSH010173673.1:840853-873666 GCA_018402905.1 Glandirana rugosa | reverse complement strand
TCAGGTCCGGAATTGGGTTGTCTTGTGGAAACCCTACTTAATTCTTTGTATCTTTGTATCTTTTCACTGCCGTCTTTTTCTGACTCATCAGGTAGCTCAGACGGGGAAAAATAAAAAAATAAATAAATAAATAAATAAAAAAAAATGTAATTGGAACAACAGACTGATACCTAAATACAAATAGGGTTCGTACAAACTTCGGTAAATGACAACTGACAGAGTGTTGGAGACAACCATCAAATAAGGTTAGTAGTTGGTGGGAAAGTCATTTTATTATGAAAGATTCTAATCAAAACTTGAAGGGGGGTCAATCAAACTCCAGTACAGGGGCACAAGAACTAAAACCAAAGTATAAATCCATAGTCAGACAACAAGGTTAATGTAAAAAAAAATAAATAAATAAATAAATAAAAAAATAAAAAGGGGCAGACTCGATGGACTACTCAGTCTTTTTCTGCCGTCACTTTTCTATGTTTCTATGTTTCTTAATTCATCCCAAAGGTGTTCTGTTGGGTTAAGGCCTGGACTCTGTGCAGGCCAGTCAAGTTCCTCCGTCCCAAACTCGCTCATCCATGTCTTTATGGACTTTGCTTTGTGCACTGGTCCAAATCATTTGGGGGAGGGAAGATTACAGTGTGGGATTGTTTTTCAGGGGCTGGGCTTGGCCCCTTAGTTCCAGTGAAGGGAACTCTTAAGGTGTCAGCATACCAAGACATTTTGGACAATTTCATGCTTCCAACTTTGTGGGAATAGTTTGGGCCCTTTCCTGTTCAAACATGACTGTGTACAGTGCACAAAGCGAGGTCCATAAAACCATGGATGAGTGAGTTTTGGGTGGAGGACCTTGACTGGCCTGCACAGAGTCCTGACCTCAACCCGATAGAACACCTTTGGGATGAATTAGAGCAAAGACTGCGAGCCAGGCCTTCTCGTCCACATCATGCCTGACCTCACAAATGCGCTTCTGGAAGAATGGTCAAACATTCCCATATAAACACTTTTAAACCTTGTGGACAGCCTTCCCAGAAGAGTTGAAGCTGTTATAGCTGCAAAGGGTGGGCCAACTCAATAATGAACCCTACAGACTAAGACTGGGATGCCATTAAAGTTCATGTGCGTGTAAAGGCAGGCGTCCTTATACTTTTGGTAATATAGTGTATGTCTATTTGGTATTGCTTTGGTGTGCCCGTAATTGAACCAGCGATTTAGTGCTTATGGTGACTAAAGGCCCGTACACACAATGCAAATTTCAGACGGGAATTTTCGTTCGATGGCCTGTCGTCCGAAATTCTTACCGTTAGTATGCTCCTTTTGACAGCTGCTTTTGATTTTCCATCTGACAAAAGCTGGATGTGCAGACTAGTAAATTTTTGTCGTACGACAACGCAACGTCCGATTTTCGTTCCGTTAGTATGGTTTTCTTCTGAAAAAAATTGTACGACCGAGATTACGCATGCTCAGAAACAAAAAAAATATTCAAAACATTATGTCACTTCTGACATTGAATTCGGTCGTATGAAAATGTTCGTATTGTCAGTACGCTCTTCACTTTTGACATGAGACAAGCATCCAACAAAAACCGGACGTTCTGTCATCTGAAAATCGGATTGTGTGTACGAGGCTTTACACAGTTATTTTCAGAGAAGCTTATAATAGTTACAACCTTTACATTTTTATATATCCCTGTTCACATGTGGATTCCAAAGTTTTCTTATCCTTACTCACTGTACAAATAAGTCAAACCTTGACAAGTACAATATTTGTATTCTACAAGTTGCCCTTTCCAGGAAATTACATTCCAAGAGCAAACAAGAACTTTCAAGGTATGTTATCTTTAGGAATGATATTAATTCCTCTAATCATAAAAAAATCTAACTTTTGTCTGCTGCCATCAGTAGAGCAAATCCACTGAAAACACAAAAATGCTGCTTGGGGCAGAGAAAACTGCAACAAACGCATAATCTACAGTACATATGGTGCTTTCAACATGTTATTGATATGGTTTTTGGTGGGGTTTTTTTTTTTTTTGGCTGGTTTTATGGAACAGAGAGACTATGGGGTGACTCGATAAAATCGGTTTTAAATTTATAGGAATATGATTGACACAAAAAATTGCAAGAAAATACAATTTTATTTGTAATTGTACCTCTGAGCATATTTTTAGTAGTAAAATCAGGCAGTCATGCATACAATGTCAGCAATATAAAGGGAAAATGTAATGGTTGTGTGTCAATTTTCTTTTTTTTTAAGCTACTCTCCAGGCAGCTTTTAAACCCCCCACACCAACCTTCCCAACTAATAAATGCCACGAAAAATACCTAAATGTTACTGTTTACTTACCTCTTCCACGGTCACACAATGGTTGGCTTCCAAGAGTCCTTCAGGTGTCCACATCACTGCCTGCATAAGGATAACATTGCTTTAGAAATAAAAAGACAAACAATCAAACTTCAAGTGGATGAGAGGGGGCCTGAAGGGGGATTAAAGTGTGTTCCCACGTTTGCAGTCAAATTTGAGAAAACCCCAATATATATTTGTTCCTATTCACACAGCATGCCTAGATTTTTTTTTTAATATGTCTTACCTATTATATATTTCTCAGGAGAAGGTGTCATGGCTGACTGCAAGGTTAGAGTGAGTCTGTCCCAAGTCTGTCCTCATTAACATACAATGCAAAAAGCTTAGCCTCTACACCTCTAACCCTTTCTTAGGGCAGTTTTTCAAATCTAGTTAAAATTGATAATGATCATCTGCCTGCACAATACAAACAGGGTTAGTTATGGCAAACACAACTGGAAACCCCCTTTTTTCTTCCCGTTTATTGGAGGAACAACCATTTACCAAACAGAAAGTGAGGGTAAATTTGCAACAGGGAAACATGCAACAATAAAAAGCTGACAGAGATCCCAGCCTCCTTTTACGTAACTGAAAAAAAAATTCTCTTAAAGCTGAGCTCCACATGAAAGCGGAAGCTCCGCTTGTTTGCTTCCTCCCCCCCTCCGGTGCCACGTCTTTCAGGGGGGAGGGGGGAATGGGTACCCATTTTTGACAGGTACTTATCCCCATTTCCGGGAGACCTGGCTGTGGCAAGATGCAGTGAGATCCCCTGGAAGTTTAGCCCCCTCCTCCTTAATCAGCAACCGGAACAGTTAGAAAGTGCAGCATGCTTTGTGTATGCGCAGTAGGGAACCGGCTGTGAAGCCAAAAGGTTTCACTGCAGGTTTCCCTTACCAAAAATGGCGGCGGCAGCACCCAAGAGCTGAATGGAAAACCAGCTGGGGTGCTGGATTCCAAGACAGGTAAGTGTCCTTATATTAAAAGTCAGCAGCTATAGTATTTGTAGCTGCTGACTCTTAATTTTTGGGGGCTGGAGCTCTGCTTAAAATATGTTGCTGTTAGGGCTTATTCACGCTAGCAGCAGTCCTTGCCACTTCTCTAAAAAGCAATCCAAGGTAGAGAATGACTGGGAGAATATGTCACCTCCTCACTGCCTGTTTTAACCCTGAAAATCTGGCACCTCAATGCCGCAGCCAGAGGGCAAGTGCAGGGCAGTTGCTGTGCTGCCCCATTCACTTGAATGGGTTGTGACTGGTGATAGCTTTGGCATTTGCTTTTCTTTGCTTTGGGCTCGCTTCAAAAATTATACCCCATATCGCTTTAGTGGTGCTTCAAAGCATCTTCAAAGCCTCCATAGAAGTCTATGACAAAGCTCGCTTGAGGTACCTGCAGCCTTTGAGAGGCTTTAATTCAGCTTTAGCTTCACTTTGTTTTGGAGAAACTGCAGGTGCGGGATATCAACAAACACACAGAGCATCTGCCACGCTTCAACAAAGATTCAAAAGAGCATCACTGAAGCACCACAAAAGCTTCACTGAAGCCTCACTGAAGTATCAAAAACACATCCTAAAAGCTTGTTGAAGCAATAGGAGCTTTATGCATTGAAGCCGAAGCAAGTATACATGAGCCCTTAAAAAAGCACCAGCAAAGCATCATTAAAGCACCACCAAAGCATCAAAAGCACATCAAAAAAGCATGTTGGAGCGGTAGGTGCTTTAATGTGTGTTGATGTCTAACCAAGTGTAAATGAGTCCTAACAGTTGCGTTCCAACGCAGCTGCTGATGCGAAAAGTATCATTGTAGCACCCCCATAGTGATAGGTGCGGCTAGCACCAACGTACTAAGATACACTTTGAGGGGTACAAGACCCCGGCCTGTAACGGGTGGTCCAGAGGCCCTGCTGACAGTTTGCAGGCCTCACCATGTGCTAGCTGCAGTGAAGAGAAAGCAGTTATGTGAGCGTGATAAATTTCCCTTCAGGTTAGGAACTAAGTGATGTGCTGGAGAGAAGTGAAGGAGCAATAGTCTGCAAGTGATGTGCTGGAGAGAAGCGAAGGAGCAATAGTCTGCAGAAGAGATGTGCTGGAGGAAGTAGAGTGTATATAGGGTTGTGTATATAGGAGTAAATAATTCTTTGGGCATCCCACAGTCACCCTTTTCCCCATTACCAACGCTAGCACCAACGTACTAAGCTACACTTTGAGGGGTACAAGACTCCGGCCTGTAACGGGTGGTCCAGAGACCTTGCTGACAGTTTGCAGGCCTCACCATGTGCTAGCTGCAGTGAAGAGAAAGGAGTTATGTGAGCGTGATAAATTTCCCTTCAGGTTAGGAACTAAGTGATGTGCTGGAGAGAAGTAAAGGAGCAATAGTCTGCAAGTGATGTGCTGGAGAGAAGTGAAGGAGCAATAGTCTGCAGAAGAGATGTGCTGGAGGAAGTAGAGTGTATATACGGTCGTGTATATTGGAGGACCCGTAGCCAATTCTTTGGGCATCCCACAGCCACCCCTTTTCCCCATCAAAGTTAACCACTACACGGCCGAAAGACGGCTAAAGCGCTGTCCTGAATTGCTGTTGTTGTCTACGGACGTCTGCCCCTTTGCGTGCTCCCCGCGCGCCCTCTGGCGACTCGATATCCGCCGGCAACCCGCGATTGCCTAATAAAGAGGCAGAACGGGGAACCGCCAATGTAAACACTGCAGTTCCCCGCTCTGTCAGGGGACATAACAGAGATCAACTGATCCCTGTCATCGGTCAGTGAGATCTGTTATGTCCCTGGCAGCCCAGTATCCATACAGTTAGAACACAATGAGGGAACACATTTAACCCCTTGATCACCCCCTTAGTGTTAACCCCTTCCCTGTCAGTGACATTTATACAGTAATCAGTGTCTATTTTTAGATCTGATCTCTGTGTCAAAAAACGTCCGATCTGTCCGCTGCAATATTGCAGTCTAGATAAAAATTGCAGATCACCGCCATTACCAGTTAAAAAAAATAAATAAATAAATAAAAATGCCATAAATCGTTTCCCATAGCTTGTAGACGCTATAACTTTTGCGCAACCCAATCAATATACAAGTTTTGCGATTTTTTTTTTACCAAAAATATGTAGAAGAATACATATCGGCCTAAACTGATGAATACATTCATTTTTTTTTGTTTTGTTTTTTTGGATATGTATTATAGCAAAAAGTAAAAAAAAAATGTCACTCTTTTTTGTTTATAGTGCAAAAAATAAAAACCGCAGAGGTGATCAAATACCACCAAAAGAAAGCTCTATTTGTGGGAAAATAAGGACGTAAATTTAATTTGGGTACAAAGTCGCACGACAGTGCAATTGTCAGTTAAAGCGACGCAGTGCCGAATCGCAAAAAGTGCCCTGGTCAGGAAGGGGGTAAATCCTTCCGGGGCTGAAGTGGTTAAATCCCCGAAAGAAAACAAACAAAGACAAGGACCGGCCCGCTATTCCCAAAGGAGCACATGGCTACATAATTAATGTTTTTTATATATATTTGGTGTGTAGTGAGAGCTTAGAATGACTTTCAGGATTTTATTGTTGTCTTTGTTCCCGTAACGGAGATTCACTCACTCTGATTGTCCTGATCACCAATTTATCCATTCAACACAGATTTATTAAAGTGGTATTAAACCCAAAAACAAACATTTATTATGTTGCAGCTTACCAAAGTCCACTGTGGGCCCACGTCACTCAGCCAGTCCAAACTCTGAAGAGATCACGGCTTTAATCACTTGCCGACCGCCGACCGCAGTCTGACGGCGACAAAGTGGCTGCGATATCTCTCACTTTGAGCATGTGTGCGCTGCCGGAAAAACCCCAGAACTTAATTCTCATCATCCGTAAACGCGGCAACTTTTGCGCAAAGCAATCAATGAACATCAATTGCGATTTTTTTTTACCAAAAATATGAGGAAGAATATAAATCGGCCAAAACCGATGGAAAAAATGTTTTTTTATATATTTTTTTGGGGGATTTGTATTTTAGCAAAAAGTAAGAATTTTTTTTTTTTTTTTGCAAAATTGTCGCTCTTCTTTTGTTTATAGCGTCGATCAGAAATGATGCAGAGGTGATCAAATACCACCAAAAGAAAGCTCTATTTGTGGGAAAAAAGGATGCAAATTTCGTTTGGGTACAACGTCGCACGACCGCGCAGTTGTCAGTTAAAGCGACATAGTGCCGAATCGCAAAAAGTGCTCTGGTCCTAAAGTGGGAAATCCTTCCGGGGCTGAAGTGGTTAATGTCAGGATCCACCCAGAGGCCTGGACCAGCAGCTGGCTATTCCCAAACTTCAACTTAACAAAGAATGGTTATAATGCATAATTAAAGGTGTAAATTCAAGAACCAAAAATGTACAATAGCTTACAAGCTCTTAGATGTAGTGGCTGCATTCTTTTTTTCATGCATTTTACTTTATTTTCTCTTGGTAGTCCTGCAAATAACACACATCCTATCCGAAGGGGAGAACACGTACTCAGTCGTAGCTATGGAGGAGCAGCCTTGGACTCCTAGGCTGCTTGCTCCTGATTTTAGCTAAAGAAAACCGTCCCATCTATTCATCACCATAACATAGGGAAAGGCGTTGTGTAATCCATAGGTAGTATGGGCAGGGCACAGCACAAAAGCTCATAGAGCTCACCGGAAAATCAACAAGTATTCTTTTGTGCATATTGAACAGATATAACAAAATTAGTTTATTGGTACAGTATATGTAATCAGGGCTTTTTTTTCTCAGGAAATAGGTGCAGGTACTCCCACCTTCCCAGCCACCCCTTGTCTCTTCCCTCTACCTACCTTCAAGCACATCCATTGGTTCCACCCCCTACCCACCTCCCAGTACTGCCCCTTTTAGATAATACAAAACCGAGTATCATTTTGTGGTAAATTGTATGGAATTTGTTAATGAGAATAAGAAAAGCAGTAAAATACTTTAGACCCCCTGCAGTCAGCAACAAATAGACCCTCAGCAACAATAGATCTCTCCTGCAACAATAGACCCCCAGCAACAAAAGATCCACTCTAGCAACAACAGACCCCACAACAATATACCCCCAGCAGCAATAGATCCGCACAGCAACAGTAGACCTCCACAACAATATACCCCCAGCAACAATTGATCAACCCAGGCAACAATAGATCTCCCAACAGCCAGAGACACTACATCTCCCAGTAGCCAGCAACAATAGACACCTCCTTTAACAGTAGATTCCTCCCAGCACCAATTGACCCCCCAGCAACACATGACTCTCCAACAACAACAATAGATCCTACACCAGCAACAATAGGCCTTCTCAGCAACAATAGACCTCCCCATGATAATAGATCCCGCCAGCGACAATAGATCCCCAGCAGCCGGTATCAATAGACCCTCTAGCACTCCTTGCCATTAAATACATTCAGTGCTGGAGGTGCCGAAACTGTGTTCCTGCTGAAAAAAGCTCTGTATGTAATAGATCGAAAGGGGCAAATAAAACAAATTCTAAACACAAACTAAAAATACAACAGTGTTTTTTTTTAACAATTCCTCATGTTCCTCTCTCTACATTATGATTGTTTTTGTATCAAATATAATCCTTTTTTCCTATACAGTAATTTAACCCCCCTGGCGGTATTCCCGAGTGTGGCTCGGGGTGAATTTTCTGTACCAAGAGCGGTAACCCCGAGCCACACTCGGGATCGCATCGCTGGATCCAGGCAGCGTTACTCACCTTGTCCCCTGGATCCAGCGATGTCCCCTGCCGTGTCTGCAGGCTGTGTCTTCCACCCGATGCCTCTGTGTGCCGGGCTCCGTTCCCTGCGAGCGTCGCACGGGGGCGGAGACCGGCGGCAAATTCAAAAAGTGAAACACACAGTAAACATACAGTGCACTGTATTCTGTAAGATTACATTACTGTATCAAATCATTTCACATCCCCTTTGTCCTTAGTGCTTTGTCCAGTGCCCTGCATGCATTTTTATATTACATATGTCATTCTTTCTGCCTGGAAACTTGAGAATGTCCATGGCAACCAAATAGCATCCCTTTATGTCAAAAGTGGTTTTTGATCAGCTAGAAAACAGCGATAGTAAATAAGAATCATTTGCAGAATTGAGTGATACTGATTTTTGGGGACATTTATCGTCAGACACTGAAAGTGACGACAGCGACAATTCTGCAACTGAGCAAATTTCAGTGTTTTTGATTTGATTACGTTATTGAATACATTACTATTATATTATTATTTTTGAAAATTATTTATTATATTATATTTATGATTTCTTGTTTCAAACTTTCATACCCGAGATGTCTACTAGACTCTTGTTTGGACAGATTTTAGTGAGTTATTCCTAAGAATTACAGGCCTACAATATAAAACGCCAAATTTCTATGCAAAACAATGTATCGCTTTTAGATGCAAAAATCTGATATAATCATCCCGCCAGGGAGGTTAAATGGATAACAAAGTAAATTGAAGTCTGTTTTTGCTAAATGTTTAATTTTTTACAGTATTCTAAAAATGTAACAATTTTTTGTCCTTACTTCTGCTATGAACAAAGTGATGGCTCTTCTTACAGAATGCAATCCAAATCAGTCAAGTAATTGTCTTTAATCCCAAATCATATTTAAAATGTACTAAGGATTCCTCCTCCCTTACATAGTACTTATCTCTATATACTAATTCTATTTTCCTTGCTTACTTTATCGTCTTTCACAGCATTAATCATGTTAGACATTGCTTAATGTAATCCTATATTCCATTACCTCAAAGTTGCCTTCCACCTCAACTTCAACTTTCTCCGCAAAGCAGCCATGTGACTGCATTCTTTCCAATCTGTGCCGTGTGTGTGGTGTATATCCAGACGCTTGACCTGTTCTGAAGGAATGAGAGCAATGATTCACACAGCTAAGCCATCACTATTAAGTTCTCCTTAAAACATCTTTGGTTTTATTGCACAACTTTACAACAGTCAAAGTATATTTTGGTAGAAAGAAGATTTAGAAGTATATTTTCAAAGACCGATCGCTTAAAAGCAATATGAGGCTACCAAAAGATCCCTTGGGTGGCTCTGTCCAGGACTGGGCCCCTATTAAAACCATCAACGTTTGCCTCTTTTTCACTTGTTTAGTTTTTGCATTTTTCTTTTAATTATTATTACTTCACCCATAATTGACTTATTAGCAAACCCAGGACTCTGCATTCACTATATCTGGTCTCTCACAGTACACAGAACATGGAAATGCAATTATTTTAGTAAATATAAACTGCTAAATACCTTTTCTCATCAGCGGTAAATAGCAGCCGTGTGACTTCTATCAGTGTCTGGTTAAAGTTTGTAGGAGGAGTTTTCATTCTCACCTGATTGTCCTATGTGGCTGCAGGACTCCTGACCCTCTGTCTGGACAGTGCTGATTGGTCCTGTGCTGATCACATGCACCCTCCCAAGAAAAAAAACTCTCTAGCAATACACACCAAACTGAGCATGTGCAGGGTGACTCCAAAGGCTCTGTTCTACCAGGAGATGGATTGTGGACAGTGGAATAAGGGGAGGATCAGAGAAGACAGGATCAAACAGCCTTTTTACACAATTCGCAGGATTGCCCCTTAGGTTCCACAGTGAGGATAACAAGCATGTTTTACTGCATATACAGACCAATTTTACTGTTGTGGGTTCAGTAACGCTTTGACCCTTTGCCAGGCAGTTATGCTCTATTGAGTAAAGCGACATACCTGTACGTTATTTCATGCAATAGCTACCGCCGCAATGTCCCACTAAAAATCGCTGATCGCCGCCATTACTAGTAAAAAATAAATAACTAATAAAAATGCCATAAATCTATCCCCTATTTTGTAGACTATAACTTTTGCGTGAACCAATCTATATGCACTTATTGGGATTTTTGTTAACAAAAATATGTAGCAGAATACATATTGGCCTAAATTGATTAAGAAGTTGGATTTTTACATTTTTTATTGGATGTGTTTTATAGCAGAAACTAAAAAATATTGTTTTTTATTTCAAAATTGTTGGTCTTTTTTTGTTTATAGTGCAAAAAATAAAAACTGCAGAGGTGATCAAATGCCACCAAAAGAAAGCTCTATTTGTGGGAGAAAAAAAGACATTAATTTTATTTGGGTACAGTGTCGCACGACCACACAAAAGTAACGCAGTGCCGTATCGCATAAAATAGCCTGTCATGAAGGGGGGAAACCTTCTGGGGCTGAAGGGATTAACCAGTTAACAACCGCCCTATAGTCAACTGACAGCTACAGGGCGGTTGCTTAACTCTGGGAGGGCGTACTATGACATCTTCCCATGAACACGCTTCCCGCGCGCCCCCTGGGGCACGCACCCGAGAACATCTGTAACTGCCGGCTTCATGGATGCGGCGAATGGCTGCTCACAGCACCCTTTTACCACGTGATCGCTCCGTCAAATGACGGAGCGATCACATGTAAACAAGCCAGCGGAAGTGCCGGCTTTTTTCTCCCCTCTCCACACCGATCAGTGCAGTGTGAGAGCAGAGGGGGGATAGAGCAGATACTGCAGTGCTGTGGACAGGATGTGTAGTGCCCACAGCGCTGTTATGTGACAAGCTGCACCCCCATCATCCATCCATCCATGCTCACTCAGCCAGGCATCCTCATCCAGGTGGCCATCCATGCTCACCCACCCAGCCATCCTCACCCCATCCATGCTCACCCACCCAGCCACCCATTCTCACCCATCCATGCTCACCCATCCAGCCATTCTCACCCAGCCATGCTCACCCATCCAGCCATACATGCTCATGCACCCATCCATGCTCACCCAGCCATCCATCCATGCTCACCCATTCAGCTGTGCTCATCCAGCCATGCTCATCCATCCATCCATCCATGCTCACCCAGCCATCCATCCATTCTCACCCAGTCATCCATCCATGCTCACCCATCCATCCATGCTCACCCACCCAGCCGTGCTCACCCACCCATCCATGCTCAGTCATCCCCATCCATGCTCATCCATACCCATCCATGCTCAGTCATCCTCATCCGTGCTCATCCATCCCCATCCATGCTCATCCATCCCCATCTGTGCTCAGTCATCCCCATCCGTGCTCAGTCATCCCCTTCCGTGCTCAGTCACCCCCATCCGTGCTCATCCATCCTCATCCGTGCTCAGTCATCCCCTTCCGTGCTCAGTCACCCCCATCCGTGCTCATCCATCCTCATTTGTGCTCAGTCATCCCCATCCATGATCAGTCATCCCATCCGTGCTCAGTCATCCCCATCCGTGCTCAGTCATCCCCATCCGTGCTCATCCGTCCCCATCCGTGCTCAGTCATCCCCATTCGTGCTCATCCATCCCCATCCACGGCTCATCCATCCCCATTCATGGCTCATTTGTGCCTCATTCATGCTCATCCATACCACATCAGTTCTCATCCGTGACACATACATACCACTACAGTGCCCATCCATGCCCCTACAGTGCCCATCCATGCCACTACACTGCCCATCCGTGCCACTGTCACTGCCACCAAAATCTGTCATACAATGATACTTACATAGGATACTCGTTTAATCACCAATGAATGACATCACATTTTGGAAGTCAAGAGTTAACAATGTAGCTAGATGTAGGCAGGCATATGGGGGGAGATGTTAAGCAACCTTTCCAGACACCACAGCTGCAATTCAATTGTGTTTAAGAAGATGGGAAACAACATATTCCGCTACATTTCAAAAATAACATTTGGAAGAGTATATTGAGCTTTCATAGGAATATTTATAATACTACACTGGTCCAAAAGAAAACATATTGGAGAGAAGCATAAAATAAAGCTTGTCCTTACTAATCCTAAAACGTGCAGGCGGACATGAAGAGCAAGCCCGCGAGAAGACCAAGCAAGAAGAATTGCTTAAGCCAGGAGTTCTGGAAAAAACGCTCAACCCCCCCCTCCACCCTCCACCCCCAACGGGAAGTAACTGTGGAGAGGGGCATTCCAATTATCCCCGACTTCATGGCAGGGAGTTCTCCCGGCAATGAAAGATATGATAGGCAAGAAATACACAACTGGGTGCTTCATGAAGGCCTAGCATGAGTTAAATAACCACAGCACAAAAATCTATGAACTAACAAGTCAATTATAAAACTGAAGACATAAGTGCCTGGGAATGTAGCCACCCCTTACTCCCAACCACAAGATTGGGAAAGGACTGCGTTAACCATACGCATACGAGACCTAGACATCCAATGTGAAGTAAAAAGCCAAGGTACAGTGGAAGGGACAGCAAGAAGAGAAGAAAGTAAGGAAGGTGAGGAGGTGAGAGAGCCAAAGGTCACAGCGGGATTTTTAAATACTTCCTCCAGGGATCCCAGACTAGGTCAAATTTGGTTGATGTATCCAAGATGATATTAGCAAGCCTTTCCTGCGTCATGATCCAGGAGGTTTTCCGTTTATCCGCAGCGAAAGACACAGGGGACGCTTCCAAGCCCTGGAAATTGTGATTTTGGCTCCCAGCAGAATGAAATGGGTACGTTTAAAGAGGGATTTTGAGAGTCCGTCAGGTCTGGAATTGAGAAGGGCCGTTTCTGGGTTCTGAGCAATCGGTTGGCCCGTGATCTTACGAATCAGATGGAATACTCTATTCCAAAAACTCTGCATGCGTGGGCATTGCCCCCAAGTGTGGAAAAAGGAGCCCATAATGCCGCACCCCCTAAAACAGAGGCCGGAGGAATTTGGAAACATGGCTGCTAACCGGGTTGGTACCAATTACCAGCGGGTGAATACCTTAAGACTGGCCTCTCTTAAAGCAATGTTAGCTATCCCCTTGAAGGATCTCTGAAACAGAGAACTCCACCTGTCCGCTTCCCAGTCCACCTCCAAGTCCTTCTCCCATTTCCTCACAAAGGGAGGCTTATCTGGGCTCTCCATCAGTGATGCATAAACCAGGGAAATACCTCCTCTTTGATCCTCTAGATCCGAACACCATTTTTCATAAGGGGTAATGCTTACAGAGTCATTTCTGAGTTTCCACCAAGAGGTCATGAAATGATATATCTGTTGAAAGCGAAACTGCTCCGTAGGAGGCATATCTAATTCCTAATGCAGTGAGATAAGGTCAAGGGACCTGAGGGAGTCAAAAAGTGACCTATTCTAAATAAGCCCTTATTTGTCCACAATTGGAAGGCTCGGATGTCTAGGCCTGGAGGAAATTGGGGATTATTAAAAAGATGATTGAGGGGGCGGAGATTTGAGATCAAATGGGGGGGTTTGAGAACTAAATTGCTAAGGGCTATAGAGTGCGACAGTGTAGGGGCAAGTATTGGGGGCCTCAATTTATGAGGGCCCCCGCCAAAAAATCGATAGTGTTCAATGATACCGCCTGTCTCTCTATACTAATCCAATCAGATGGTTGAAAACTGGGCTAAATGAGCTGCCTGATAATATTTAAAGAGGTGTGGGAGTTCTAGGCCACCCTGATTCCGTCTTCTATACAGGACATTAGCAGAACATCTGAAGTCATTACCGCCCCAGATAAATTTCAGAATTTGCGATTGTACAGTAGTTTATGTAATTGAGGTTTCCTAATAGGGATAGGGAGCGCTCGAAAAAAATAGAGAATCCTGGGGAGGAGGGTCATTTTAACTGCGTGTATCCTACCGAACCATGAGAGGCCCTCCTGATCCTATTTGGAAAGGTCATCTGTTAGTTTCCTGAATAAAGGTGGGTAATTAACATCATAAAGGTGGCTGATTGACCCCCAAGTAAGGTATCTAGGGCGTGGCCTGGACGCGGAGGAAGATGGCGGCTTAACTCTCCAGCTCCGCTGCACCGTGCTCCCTCACAGGCTGAAAATAGAGCACCAGGGCTCCAACGATGGGCAAAGCACAAGGGGAATACTCCCCACCACGCTCTCGATCACCCAGAACACATTCGGCAGAGGCCAATGCCTCCATAGCGGAGATATTCCGCACTAAAGCCAGGGAGAGGAAGCCGGAAACACAGGCCTCAGGGGAGCCAGCGCGGCACGTGAGCCGCAGCCCAGAGCGAAGAGGGACTACAGGCGCTTCCCAAAGAACGCATCGCTCCGAAGACCCCGCGCACCAAACGGTCAGTATCACAGACCTACATGCAATAGCGAGAGACATTAAGGGGACTTTCACGGCAGCAATAGCCGACCTTAGAAGCGACTTCCTCAACATGATTAACAGGCTAGAGGGCATTGAAGATACTGCTGCACGCTATGATAATGACATACATATTGCAAAGCAATCCCTAGACTCGCATACCCTTCATCTTAGGGACATGCAACGCCACTTAGAAGACCTTGAGAATCGCAGTCGCAGGCACAATATCAGAATTAGAAATCTGCCTGAAACATTTGATAATGAGCAATTGTTGCCTTCTGTTTTGGCCATATTCAATGATCTTTTGGGCAGACCCCTAGAAACCCCTGTGGATATGGAGAGGTTCCACAGAGCACTTAAACCCAGGGGCAGAGACAATGAACCTCCCAGAGACATAATCTGTAATAATGTTAATTTTCAACTAAAAGAAGAAATTTTACGCAATGCCAGACTCAGCAATCGTATACTTTTTCAAGGCCATGAAATTAAGTTATTCCAAGATCTATCACAGATAACTCTGCAGCAATGCAGAGACATACGCCCCCTGCTGGATCTCCTGAGAGAAAGAAACATAGCTTATAGATGGAAATTCCCCTTCTGCCTCTCAGCAGGACCCCCTAATCGTCCCGCTCTCCTGAAAGTACCTGAGGACCTACCGACCTTCTGTAATAAGCTTAACATCCCCTACATTACACTACTGAACTGGTACTTTGACCTCCGCCCTTCCCACCAAGATCAAACTAACGAGGAACTTATGGAACTCCAACAGCAGGACGGAGCTCATCCACACAGGAGACGACGGCTTTCGGCCAGAGTCTCCCCCCCTCCAGTGAACAGACTCCCTTACAGAGAAGGAAGCGTTACATCCTCTCCTGCTCACCGCAAACCCAGGAAGGATTAGATCTGCTCACCTCAGCCCTAAAAACACAGGCACCAGCATTGATCACACTGGATCTTCATTTACCTGTTTGATGTAGCCCACTTGCAGTCACAAGGCAAGAAACTTTCTGAGAATCTATCTCCTTTGGCGCTCGCAACAACAGACCTGACTTGATTCCCATATGCCACCTAACCTTAAATCCTCACAGATTTTCCTACAAGACATTCTCCTTCCTGCATCTCACATTCCCGGTCTCATCATCTCTGATCCCAACTAGAAGGTTATGACCACAAGACAACCTTCCAAATGTGTCAAGCAGACTTTTCATCTCACAAATGGCAAATAGAATCAAGATATATAGTGCTACAAGCCTTTACTTACGGAATGACACTTACAATATAATAACTGCTGTTGATAATAACCTTTTTTTCTTCTTCCCACTAAGCAGGATTACTACCAACCATAACTTGCTAAATGCCTTGTGTTTAGGTTCTCTCTAATTGTCCATTGGTGTTGCAAACAAGTGATATACCCACACGTTTTCGTTAACCCACACTGTTATAGTTGTCTCTAGCCATGCGAGTGCACTCCTTCTAGAAAATCTTGATTCCCCATTGGACCTTCCTCTTCTGACAAAGTTGCATACAATTTTGCTCAGATTAAGGTAAGAACCCTTTTCTGCATCCACATCACACTGTAACAGCCTGCAATAAGAGGACTTCGCTCGCATGGACAGAGCCGGGGCAACTACGGTTCATAAGTTATACTCTAGGTTCGGTCCATTCTTCCCTATATGAGAATCCCCCAGATTCCTTTCATCAGATACAACCTTGAAAGATATGGTCATAAGACAATCTACCGAACATGTTAAACACATCTCTCCTCTCCCACTTGGCAACTACTATTGGGTCATTTGGTGACACGTACCTATACTTATTGAGCAACACTGCTAATATTGCAACTGCGATTAATAACTTGCTCCCCTATCCTCTTACCAAACAGGTCCAATACTGATTGTTATATCCTAACTGTTGTTTGTAATGGCCCTCTCTTAATGTTCACTTGTTTTACATACATGTTATTTACTTACTTTGTTTTTTCTGCCCATTATGTTTTGTTTATCTCTAAACATGCGAGTGCACTCCTGCTAGAGAAGTCTGACTCACCATCAGATCTATCTCGGCCTACAAAACTGAAGGTAGCTTTGTTTAAATTAAGGTAAGATTTCTTGTCTTCACTTACAACACATTGTTACAGCTCGCAAAGGGAGGACTTCACTCGCATGGATAGAGCAAGGGCAATTTTCGGTTTCACTAGCTTTGTACCAGGTATGGCCCTCACTGACCTCTAAGGGAGTTGTGGCTTGAGGTCAGCCTCCTACGGGTAACTAAACCTCCTTCAAACCTTAAAATCCCTGTCCAAACATGTAAACTAATTATGTTTCTCTGGCACACTTCCTAAACATTGTTGCAGATGGGATACCCAATTCCTTACTAAAGCTAGAATCATCTACTCTATAAACTAGAATTCATATATGATACCTAATCCTCTTGTAGATGTTATTAACACGTACTTTTCTTCCCAGAGGTGGCTGGCCACCTCCCCAACATTACCTGAATTTAGCAGGTCCTTTCTGTTGTTCTTCCCCTATGACAGGCAGCATGCAGACATTTATCTGTTCCTTTTGGACACTTCACAAACTTTCTTAACCACCATGGGTCTAATTTATTAGCCTTTTGCTCTATAAATAACTATGCTATACTTTATAGTACTCTGACTTTAACTGTGTATGCAAGTAGCTTGATATGGCCCCAGTGTTAAAATGCTTTTTAACTTCCCCTTTACACCCCTATAAAAAGCCCTCTCTTAAACCATACAACCCCCAATCATTCACTCACTCAACCCCTCTTACTTCCCTTAGCCATGCCCATCCTCGCTCGCTCAATATTCCCATCTATCGAGCCCTGAACTACTAATCCTCACACTCGGGACACGTGTGTGGCGGCACCCCTAGTTGACTGTCTCTAACCTATTTCGTTCTTATCTCTTCTGTTAGAGCCTTTCAACTTCGCAAGCCAAATTCTCTAGTCCGACACCCCACCCCACCCCAGCAGCTTGAGATACCTCTCAGCTGAAACACTACGACATCCCCTCGTTATACCTAGGTGAGCTGGTCTCCCCTAGTTGTCGTTATCCCCTTATCCCTACCTCCCCCCTCCCCCAACTCTCCCTCCCTATACCATCTTTCCTAACACTTCAGCTTTACATCTTCACTCCTTCCTATCATCCCGCTCTAACCACCTTTCTCTATACATACCCCCTACCTCCTGCTCTCCTTATATCCATCTATAATCTCCCAAAACCGGTGTACTGCTTTTAACATGCGATCACTTAAACTAGTTTCCCTTAATGCGAAAGGCCTAAATATCCCTGAGAAAAGAAACAAGGTACTACATTACATGAAACACTTAAAAGCTGACATAATTCTTATCCAGGAAACACATTTTCGTTCTGACAAAATCCCCAAACTCACTAACAACGATTTCCCAACAGTTTTCCATGCCTCTAACAAATTAGCCAAAACTAAAGGAGTGGCAACCTTAATCTCCAAGAACCTCCCATTAAATGTCTCTGACACAATGTGTGATGAGGATGGCAGATTTGTATTTCTCAAAGGGACTCTATGGAACAAGCCGATCACTATCACGAACATTTACAGCCCAAACCACGCACAAGTAACATTCTTTAGAAACACAATAACAGAACTGATCAACTTTCACAAGGGTATCCTTATTCTAGGTGGCGACTTCAACGTGGCTTTAAACCCCCTTGAAGACACTTCCTCTGGTACCTCTTCGATACCGTACAAAGCTTTAAAACAAATTTAACAGCTACATGACGCTACGCTACATGATGTCTGGCGCTCCCAACACCCATCAACGAAAGACTTCACGTTCTTTTCTATACCCCATAACAGACATTCCAGAATTGACTATATCTGGCTATCCCAGAAAGACTTACACCTCATTTCTAAATCATCAATTGAACCCTCATTTATCTCAGACCACAACCCAATCACTCTTACACTCAAATTCCCAGAAATTGCTCCACCCACTAAAACTTGGAGACTAGACACATCCCTCATCACTGACCCTATAATCAGCAAGACTGTTCATGATAACATTAAAGAATTCTTCATACATAATGACACACCAGAGGTAAACCAAATCGCACAATGGGAAACACATAAATGCGTAGTCAGGGGGTTCCTCATTTCTAAAGCCACGGCACGGAAGAGAAACAAGCAGGCGATAATAAATACGCTTATAGAGAAGGTTCGAAGGCTAGAACAATCCCACAAAAAAACTTATGCTAAATGCACCATGGTGGAACTCACCGAAACGAGAGCAAAACTCACAGAAGAATTAGGCTTCAAGATCAAGAGAAAATATATTTTAACTCAAAAACTTTTTTACGAACATAGCAACAAAAGCGGTAAATACTTGGCCAGGGCACTCCAAGAAAAGAGAGCAAACACCACTATTAGACAGATACGCACACGAAACGGATCCCTAACCTCCACAAATGAAGGAATCGCAAACCAATTTGCAGAATACTACACAGACTTGTACAATCTCCCTCCTGAGTCCCTTTCCCCAAGCTTAGAGGGTACCAGACACTCCATTATCAATAACTTCCTAAAACAATACACACAAAACACGTTAAAGAAAGAGATGGCTGATGATTTAGATGGGCCTTTGACTGAAGAGGAATTCCAAATGGCACTTAAACATATGAAGGCAGGCAAAAGCCCAGGACCTGATGGGTTCTCGGCGGCATACTACAAAACCTTCTCAAACATTCTCACTAAACCGTTTGTCAAAGCCTTCAACTTATTATCCGCGAGGGATTCCCCCCATAAAAACTTACTGGAAGCGCACATCTCTATTATTCCCAAGCCAGACAAAGACCCATCACAAACAGCCAGTTATCGCCCTATCTCTTTATTAAACACTGATCTAAAAATCTTTGCGAAAATCATCGCGAACAGAATCCTCCCCCTCATCACACATATAACACTGTGTTTTGTTGATTGGTACAGAGTCTTAAGCCCCGTACACACGATCAGAAAATCATACGAAAAATACCGCTTTCAAAGCGATCATATGAAAATTGGATCATTGATACAGAGCTTTCGAGAGCCGATCATGACAGTTCATCCGATATTATCCTATCGGACATGCACGAAAATTTTTTTCGTATGATGCCAGATTGTACAATTTTCGTTTAATCAGTACAGTTGTCATTCGAAAATGCAATACAAATACACTACAACACATCACATCACTTACAATTTTTTATTCTGTCGCACAAGAATTTTCATGACTTTAGTAAACTCTTCAGATTCGATCTGAGATTAGCATGCAAATAAAAAACCGGACGATCATTCATCTGATAATCTCATCGCGTGCACCAGGCATTGAAGTCATATTAAAACTTTGTTTTTTGTTTTTTTTTAAATAACAAATATGTCATACTTACCTGTTCTGTGCAGTGGTTTTGCACAGAGCAGCCCGGATCCTCCTCTTCTCTGGTTCCATGCCGGCGCTCCTCGCTCTTCCCTCCTGCCGGGTGCCCCCACAGCAAGCAGCTTGCTGTGGGGGCACACAAGCAGGCACGCTTCCAAGATGCTCTATTCACACACGGAGCCACAGCTCAGCCCCGCCCCTCTGTCTCCTGATTGGCTCACTAGCTGTGATTGACAACAGCAGGAGCCAATGGCTCACGTTGATGCCAAAAGCCAACCAGGAGTGCGAGTCCCCAGAGAGGCAATGCTCTCGTGGACATCACTAGATAGAGATGGGGCTCAGGTAATTTTTAGGGGGCTACTGTACAAAGAAAGTTTTTTTACATTCATGCAAAGAATGCATGAAGGTAAAAAACTTGTGCCTTTACAGCCACTTTAAAGGACAGTGTCTTTTTTATATTTACACATTTTTAGTGTTGTTCACACTTAAAGGGGCAGCAGCACATAATCCAAAGCAACTTGAGTTAGTGCCCTCTTATATCATTTTTCACACAATCTTCTACTTCTCCACACTGCTAGACCAGTCCCCTTAGGGTCTTCTCCCCCATGCTTCAGCAGTCCAAGACTTGATGACATCCTTATATCTGCCTGGAGACCGAAGGATCAGGTAAGTTAAAAGCTTCTACGCTGCCTTAAACTAAAGGAGCAGTTACCCCTACAGTGCAGGCACAGCCCCACTGCAAGGGAGGATTTAAAACGTTTCTGGAGTTGGGCTTTAAGTTTCCCCTTCTATACCATCTTACATATATTTAACTCCGCCATGTATAAATTCATGGTACAATAACAATGCTAAAGAGATTAGACTGTAGAAGTGTTTGGTATTGCTTATTACATTTATATTTTTTATTAATCTTTATCTTTTTGGAAAGCAAGTCATTTTTAAAAGTCAAGTGAATCTGTCTTCCAACATCCAATCATGTGCTGAGGGATTTAAAAAAACTGCACACGCACACATTTTTTTTTTTTTTTCTATTTTTTCATTCCTAAAAGCAGAGCTCAGTAGGAGAAGCCAACGCATAATTATGATAAAGATATCCTTTAAAATTAAACAAACACTGAGCGGTTGATTTACGAAAGGAGCACTTAATGAAAAATGGTGTCCAGTTCTTTCATCCAATAGTGCAAGTATGTTTTTTTTCTCTGCACATCATATGGGTAGTAAAAGTACATTAACGTTGTTCTTCTCCTTTAGTAAATCAGTCCCAGATATTGAAATGATGCTAGTAATGGCTCTATTGGCAACTGTCAAAACTAAAGGTTAAAAAAAAACACAATATGTTTTTCTCAGTGAGTTTATCTATTTTTTTATATTTTGTAATGACATTTATTTTTGCCATTTCCTGAACAGCAGTCATATATTTCTATCTAATAATACATTTTCTGTGAAATTTCACAATTTAAGAAGGCTAAAAATAACCCTCATTCCACAACAGTGTCCTTGTGCCTAGAATTTTGTACAGAGCCGTAGCTGACACTAATCTCTCCCTGCAGGTCCTAGCTTATGTGCAATTATTATACTTATGAACTAGCAATGCCATGAATATTAAATTAAGCTGTCGATCTTGTAGTCTTTACCCTTTCAGCCAGTTTTATGACATGCTTTCAATTCATGGTGGATTAATGCTCTAGCCTTTTATAGGTTAGGGAAATGTCAAACTAGATTACAACACAAATATAATTTGGGGCAGAAATAGGTCTATATTTTTTTTTTCTTTGCCATACATACAAAGCTCTAGGAAATATTGTAACTCGAATTCTACGCTACAGGGTAAACTATGCTTATAAATTATTTAATATGTGACACTTGCTTTGCAAACAGTTATCAATTTAATCTAAATTGTCATGCCATTTAAACAGAGTTTTCTACCTTCAGGTATCCAGCCGGTATTACGGTTCAGACGGTGGGCTTATTTGTTAGGACAGGCAGGGCAAAGTGCAGTAACCCATAGCATACAGTCACAATTCATTTTGCAGAGATCTGACTTAAGTAACCTGAATTCTGATTGGTTTTTGTAGGTCACTGATCTTTGTACACTGTCATTGAACTGGCTTATTACACAAAACTATATATATTAGTTGTTGATTTTAAAACAATCATTGCATAAGTGGTTTCAAGAAATAACCTCAAGATAAATATGTTTATTTATTTATTTCAGGTACTTATATAGTGCTGTCAATTTACGCAGCGCTTTACATATACATTGTACATTTACATCAGTCCCTACCCCCAAGGAGCTTAAAATCTAAGGTCCCTAACTCACATTCATACATCTACTAGGGCCAATTTAGACAGGATCTAATTTACCTACCAGCATGTCTTTGGTTAAAAAAATGAATACATTCAGATAATTAGTTTAAGTACTTGCTGATTCCTCAAGTACTGATGCAGTTTTACAACTATTAAAAGATTCGTTATACACTTAAAGTGGTTGTAAACCTCTGAAACGAAAACTGACCAAAGTCTATCCTTCTATAGTGTGTACTTCAACAAAATGGTACCCTCCTGCACATTGTCGAGGCACACTACCAGTCACAACTGTGTTAGAGTGGCTTCATCTTGGTCTTCGCCCATGGAAGAACCCCTATCTATACCTCTACGATTAAGCCTCAAATTGGGTAAAAGACATTAGAGGGGGTTCTCCTATGGGTGGAGCCCTAGCTGAAGCCAATTTAACACAGTTGTGAATGGTAGTGTGCTTAGACAGTGTGTGGGAAGGCACCATTTTGTTGTAGTCCTATGATCAAGTTTGCCCAACCAGCACCTAGAAGTGTACAAGCTGGCTGGAGTAACATACCAGGGCATCTTGAGCAGTATCATTTTAGCTTTGCTTTTGGGTGATATAGTGTGTACTTCCTCCTTCCTCTGCTATCTGCATGAGTCACTTCTGATAGTTTATGCCAATATCCCAGGAGATGCCACCTGCAGCACACAGCAGGCGACTGACAGCCTCAGCTGTGCACTTTTCCCAATAAGAAGGGTGGGTCCCTTTGTAGAGGAGGGTGTGTCCTTTCCTTCCATTCAGGTCTTAGATTACGCTCATCTCTCCTTTCAGTGCTGTGCAGTGTGTGACATCAGATCCCTGCACCCTGCCTTCTGGAGCTAAGAAATGCTGTCTAAATTCTGTACTATGGATAGTTGTAGAGGAGAGAAGGCTGCAAATAAACAGGTACAACTTATGTAGAAGCATTTCTTAATCTCAGTTAATTACCTGAGGCTGTTCACTTCAGTGTTTTCAGTATGTATACAATGTGCAAGAGTTAAAAAGTTTGTGGTTCCTTTTGAGCTGTTAAATATACCATTAGAAGCACTTTATTATATCTGTTTAATAGGCTCAAAAAAACACCTTTTGGCGAGCTATTGACTTCCTGTGCTCTTTGCCTTTTTTCAGTTACAGTTAATTCATCTCAGCTTTCTTTGAGGACTACAAAACTACTTACCTTTTTGTAATGGAGAACAGGGGAAGGGCAGGGTTCTTTAGAACTCACATGTTTTTGTTCTACTGATACAGTAGGGTGAAAGTGAATTTTCACCCTAGTTCTGGAAGTGTTTTTCACCATCTCATTTTCTATCAGGAGAAGAATCTCTTCAAAGTGGACATATCTTCAGCAGAGTGCTGTGTCTGTAGACAACATTTGACCAGACTAGATATATTATGGAAAGCAGAAAAGAGGATTAAGATTAGTGCCTGTTAGAGTCTACTAGAGGGAGTTTTGACATGAGACCCTCGCTCAGTTCTATCTGACCTGGGAAATGGAATGGGAAGAAGAGGGCAGAGGGTTTAAAGCAGCCTTTCCCTACCTTTTTAACAAAGAGGAACCCTTGAAATAACTTTCCAGTCTCAGGGAACCTCTGTTAAAAGTTTTTATATCTACAACTCATGATACATTAGTGTGATGGTCGGTGGGAAGAATGCTCCTTACACTTGTGGTCATTGGGGAGAATTATCTCATTATAGATAGCTAAAAAGATCCATGGTGTTAGTGGGAACTTACCTGAGAGGCAGAAATTTCTCATTGCTCAAGGAACCCATAGCAACCTCTGGAGGAACCTAGGGACCCATGGCACCCTGGCTGAGAAACCCTGGTTTAAAGGGACAACTGACAATGCAAACATTATGGCAGTCATGACCCAGACCGGGAGCACCATGAAGTAGATTGCGGACATATGTGGCCATGTGGTCTTATATTAAGACAATAAAATTGACCAAATCACCAAGCCCTTGCCATGGATCCAGTAGCGTTGACTACTTTTCGTGACCCTCGTTCTACAATACTGACACAGGATCTCCTGTACATGAAAACATGCACTCAGGATGCTTTGAAAGACATATATTTTGCTAAAAACTCCTATTGTGTTAATGTTGTGTTAGCCAGTTGTGTCACTGAAAACCTCCAATATAGATGGTGAACAGTGTAACATCAGAAATTCTATTTTGCAGACGTGACAACAATAGTGATGTCTAACTACTCCAGAAATGAAACAGAGATTTGCTTTAATCCAAGGATAATAAATACTATCTAGTCCCTGGCATGCGGTGTATCTATTTAGAAAGCTAATAAAAATCATTGTTGTGGCAACAGCCAAAAGCTATCATTCCGCAGTGATTAATGAGAGCACAGCTCAGTAAAGAGAGCAGAGGAAGTTAATGAACTATATCACAATGATAGCACTCTGAAAGCTTTGTATAGGGCTCTGGGGGTCACATTAATAAATTACGGTTTTATTCAAAAGAAACATCTGTTTACATTACACATGAAATATGTTTTGCTGCATTTAAAGAGCAGCATTTTCACGATTGCTCAAATCAGTTAATAAACACATTTGCATTCAATATTTGCTTTTAAGCTTATTAACATATCTGCCTGTTTACCAAAATTATACCGAAGCTAAAATGGATGTGTTATTAACTTATTATTATTATTATCATTAATATTATTATTATTTTATTTTTGCATTGCATTGCCATTATTATAAATGTAATATTTTATAAGCATTCTCTGTGTATTATTTTTATGATTGCTGCATTCACAGATGTACAAATGTAATTATTCTTTTTGTTGCTCTGTGTAGCCAGTTCTCCTTTTACTTCCTTCCATCCAGTTAGACATAAGTCAAATACAAGGCCCGTGGCCGGAATCCGGCCCTCCAGGCCATTTCATGTGGCCCTTGCACCTCTTCTGCAGCTGCGGAACCCCCCTTTTCTTTGCCACAACTTTGTCTCAGCAGTTGGCAGCAGAGAGTAGGACAGAACCATATTCTGTCTCAGCAGTGTCCAAAAAGTAAGTACCACTCGTCTTTTAGATTTGCACCATCGGGTAGAGGAACGTGAGTGGGCTCCGTTCCAGTCTTCACCTGACCTTCACAGCTTTCAAGTTTTAAAGAGGAGATGAACTGCAGTCTGCTCACATAATTTGTAATAAAAACCTCTTTGCCATTCTGAAGCTTCCCTCCAACCACTTTGCATATTATTTTATATATACTGTGATTCTGTACTTGCCAAATATGCTGCAGAAATCACCCTCCACTAAATCTGGCTGCATTCATTTTAACTGTGGGCAGCTGTAGCTGCTGCCTGTTCACTTCCTGGATTTACACAGACACACAGAGGCACACCTCCAGCTCTGCAGCTCTCATTGAACCTCTTATGACTCATTCCCCCTCTCTTCCGGGCAAACTCTCACGAGAGTGAGAGAGAGAGCTGTGCATGATGTCAAACGCCTAGGCTTTTTTCCAGCCAAGAAACAGGAAATGGGCTATTTAAGGTATTTACTGGCAGAAAAAAGAAGTTTTACTATCCAAAGTTATAACAACAAGGGTAGAGGATTTAATAGATGGAAAGATGAAAAAATGACTGAAGTTCCGCTTTAAGTTATTACTAAAGTCAGTAATAATACAGTGGCAATTGGTTAACCACTCCACTATGGAACCACTTTACCCCCTTCCCGCCCAGGCCAATTTTCAGCTTTCAGCGCTCTCACAGTTTAAATGACAATTGCGCAGTCATGCAACACTGCACCCAAACTAAATTTGTATCATTTTGTACACAAAATTAGAGCTTTCTTTTGATGGTATTTAATCACTCCTAGATTTTTTTATTTGTTGCTAAATAAACACAAAAGATTGGAAACACAAAATTCTTTGTTTCCATTATAAAATTTTGCAAATAAATAATTGTTCTTCGTAAATTTAGGCCATATCACTGATATGATATCACTGTTCTGAAAACATCTGCAAACTGTGTGTGAAGAGCGAAACCATATGCATGCTCTTCTCTATGCTGTATTTTCAAACACACTATCCAGATGTTTCAAGTGCATGTGTATGGTTTCTCCCCGGTTTTAGGTAAAGTGTTCTATTCTATTTCCAGATGTATGAAGAAAAGATGTAATGTGTGAAGAACATCTGTTCTGGTGCAGAACACATGTGTGTGAATAGCAAATGTGCAATGATTGACGGTTTCATTTAAAGTGATACACACATTTTAAAAAGAAGTGTGAATAAAAGATGTGCAATGATTGACGGTTTGATTTAAAGTGACACACAGACTTGAAATAATTGTGCAGAAGAGATGTGCACTGATTCCCGGTTTCATTTAAAGTGATACACACATTTTGCAGAACAGTGATATGGGTACTCCCGGCTTATTTATACTTTTTTGACACAGTTTGAAGATGATTTTAGAACAGTTCTATGGCATCTAATGTTAATTAATACTTTTCAGACCCATTTTGAAGATGATCTCCATTTTTGCATTTTTTATGTTTTTATTTTTTAAAAAATATTTAAAGTTATTTCCCTATCCCCATTTCTTTGTAGGTCACTTGTCCCACCCTTACCCACATTTCCTTCCTTTTGCAGACCTCCAGGACCTTCCAGGACTATTTTACAACATTTTTTGTACCTAAAAGTCTGGGTCTCCATTGATTTCAATGGGGTTCGGGGTCCGGGACAAAGTTCGGGTTCTGTCTGGACCCGAAACCGGACTTTGTCCCGAAGTTCGGCCGAACCAGCAGAACCCGGACTTCTAGAAGTTCGCTCAACTCTAGTCGTTGGTTAGAAAGGGGTGTATTTTGGAGATGTTGCGGAGGTTAAAGTGGCAAGATTTGCACAGTGATTGGATGTGGAGCTTAAAGGAGAGTTCAGAGTCCAGAACTACACTTATGATACAGCTCTCAGCTGTACAGTTTATGATACCACGTATACTGTACATACATCACAACTTTTTGAGATGGGAACAAGGGACACCTATTAGCAAAAGTATGTAGGCATAGGACACACCCCCAGCCACGCCTTCTTAAAGTAGAATTATACCAAAAAAATTAGTTAAACCCACAAGTGCTTTTTTACCTCTACTATTCCTTTGTATTGGCTTTTTAAATTTACAAATGCAGCAATGTAGAGTTTAGCACTGGGAAACACTTTTTGAATGATAAGTGGTGCATTTTTTTATACAACTATATAGATCAGACCAAAATGAGGGACAAATGAGGAGGAAAGAGGGACAGAAGGACTTTGTTCCAAATCAGGGACAGTTCATCAAAATCAGGGACAGTTGGGAGCTATGACTGTATGCCAGTAGTCGTATACACCCACCTATAGTGTTGGTTCACACACATTAGTGCGAATCCAATGCGGGTTCCGGCATCACACCTGACTCCCATGGCAGTTCACACTGCCATATGCGAACTATTTGGAGTGTCAGTACAAAGTTAACAACATCCCCATTTCAGCTCGCATATCACAGTGCGAACTGACAGTTCGGACATGAATCGGATCGCATAGGTGTGAACACCCATGCGATCCGATTCTGGTGCGGACCCAAAAAAGGGTCCTGCGTGAGTTTAGTCCAAATGTGATGCGATTTCAGCTATACTATCTGTATGGCTGAAATCGCATCGCATGGACATCACCAGTGTGAACCGGCACATAGAGTATGAATGTATTTCCCCCCAACACAGACTTTCTGTGTTAGCGAATACATCCATATGCTATACTTGGATTTATACAAGTACCGACATGCCCGTGTACAGTCGCGCACAACCATTCAGCTGAATTTTTGTTGCATGCCCCTAATTTACCTGTGTGCATGAGCCCTTAGATATGAGTTGTCCTTGTCCCAGTTGATAGCCGTATGGATCTCATCATTTACCAGCATCAAAGCCCTTGAGAGCATATTATACAATTTGCACATAAGAGTCACCAAGGAATTGTAACAGCAAAGCAAGCCAAGCATGGATGCCCAAGTACTAACTACCATTTAATCTTACATTGTTTGTCAGAGTCATGACAAATCTGCTGTCACACACACTCTGGCCAGTGCCATTTTTTTATGCTGCTTAGGAGAAGCTTGCTATTGATATTGTGGATCCTTTCACAGAGGTGCTTGCGACTTGTGATTTCTTGTAACATTATCACAGAAAATGGCCAGAAATTGCATTTGTCTCAAATAAAACATCTGCTACTGTAATTACATTTCTCTCCTCAGTCCCCAAATTCAAAGAATACGTAGGCCTCTTGTGTGGACCACAAATGATGTGATGTCATTAAATTTCTAGTATTGTTGTTTTAATATAATGCTTTACATTGTTGTCTGTCTTTTTTAATATTGAAGAAAAGGACTCTTGTGCCCTATGAGTGGAATATGTGGGGTTCATACCTCTAGCCTGTAGATGTCATTTTTTACAGATTTACACTAATACTTTCCATAGAGTATAGGAGGTGATAGGCCATAAAGGTCTATAGAAGGTATGGGAATGTTTGCGGTGCAGACATAGAGTAGTATGTTACACATAGTACATTAAAATCATTGGTGGTACATGCTGGTTATACACTAAGTCGTCATTGTACGGAAAGTTTACATTGGTGCAGGTAGAAGGTGTCCCAACATGTTTCGCCGTGTTTCCAGCTTCTTCAGGGGACAGATTGTATAGTACTGCCATGTAACAAAGACCAACATGTGAGTTACAAAAACATGTAGATATGCATAAGACAAACAATGTATACATGGACAATGTGTCGCAGGGCAGTGCGGTTCAGTGGAAACACATGCAAGCACATAAATCTCACCCTCTCGATTCTGCACATAGGCCCCCAATGCCACCAAAGGAGACCAAGTATACTTTCTATATGTACAAGTTATTTCCAGTTCCTGTTCCTGTTATGATATACTAAAAAGACTGTGCATGTTTCATAGATACCTAAATTTGTTAATAAAACATTATTATTCTGTCTCTCATACTATGGGACACAACACGTACCAGATATCACTGTAGGACCTTGCTCATATGGAGGTTGAAATAGGCAAATAGACTTTACACTTTGCAAGTACAGTTGCTCCAGAGCTTAGTAAACGAGGTAAAGCTTCACTTTACAAACAATACCCAATCACATACAAGGAAAATAACCCCCCAAAAAACAGCACTTTTGCTTGCACACGATTGGATGCTGGGAGTCAGCAGACCTCCCCCTCATTTACTAAGCTATGGAGCAATTGCACTTGCAAAAGTGCACAGTCTACTGTATTTGCTTTTAGTAAATCAACCCCTATGTGAGCAGCACTACCAGTATGATGTATTGAAGTGCACAGAAAAATATTGCTGTTGCACTCTAAGAGCTTCAGACACCCAAAGCCAGCAGTATACAAAGCACACTTGTAAAGCACATTGTTGTGTTTTATAAATGTACAAAGCTCTTTTTTTTTTTTTAAAGCAGTGGTATGGCCATGGTATGTTATATTAAAATTTTTATTGGTTATGTTTTGTAATTTAAAAGTTCTTTATTTTTACAACCCAAAACAAAAGACCATGTGCATGAGCCCTAGCCCTCCCCTCTGTCCCTCTGACCGCACAGGAAATAAGCAATAGAACAAACAAAAAGCGCACAAGTATCATTTTACACCTTCATATAACGTTTATTTAAAAAATAGCTAAATGTGATAATGAAAAATGCTCTTTATAGACTTGCTAAAATGGCGTCCAGAAAGAGACCTGCCCAACCCTTACTGCGCAGAAGGAATCCCTGGTTTGCTTACAAGGCCCAGATCTAGGGGGGAGGGGCTAAGGTGGGCCGTGCCCCAAAGATTTTAGTGGTGCCCCCCCGGTATCTTAGAGGGTTCTTAGAGTGGACCCACCGATCCATGGGGACAATTGATGTAAGGGATACTCTGATGGGGACACCTTATGTAAAGAGGGACTCTAATGAGGACCCCTGATGTAAAGGGGACTCTGATAGGGACCCTTGATATAAGGAGGCATAAATTCTGTTTAATAATCCTAATCTAATAACAGGCTAATACATACTATTGTTCCCCTGCTCCTTCCCTGCCTTTAGAATACACTTATCAGCACTGCTGGTTATAGCTGGGGATGCTGATTGAGAGAGAATTTTCCAGCAGGCTAATTGTACACAAGTCAATCGATAGATCAACTTGTACACAGCCAGTCTGCCTATACATGGATCAAAGTTCAGCTGATCCCCGCTGAACTGGCCGAATTTCGATCCATGTATCCATGGCTTAAAGGGGTTGTAAAGTCTTGTGGTTTTTCACCTTAATGCATTGTATGCATTAAGGTGAAAAACCATCTTTGCTGCAGCTGCTCACAGAGCCCCCCTTTTTCCCACCTGAGCCCAATCCATTCCAACGATGTGCATGAGTCCAGCGGCTCCAGCTGCTGTCTCTGTCCTCATTAGATAGATTGATAGCAGCGGGAGCCATTGGCAAAGCTGGAGCGGAGGGGCAGGGCTGAGTCGGCAGCGTGCTCATACTGGTGCCCCTATGGAAAGCGTCTCTCTGTGACAGCACACAATGAAAGGGAGGCGGGACACCCCAGAAGAGATGGATCAGAGCTGTTCTCTGCAAAATCCTTGCACAGAGCAGGTAAGTATAAGGCCTCATTTACACTGCTGCTGGTAAACGGACGTTTAGAGGCATTTGGGCGTTGTTTTCAGCTGCCCCTGAACTCTCCTCTATGTTATTTAATCAGTACATGTACACAGGGTCCTTTAAGGTCGTTTCAAGGCAGTTGAGTTTAGAGGCTTTTTTTGGAATTAAAAAAAATGGGTTCAAACGCCAGTTCAGAGGCATTTGAAATGCCAAATAGCTTGTAAACATGCCTAAACGCAGTAACTCGCATCTAGGAGCATTTAGTTTACAGGCATTTCCATTTAATAAAAAAAAAATACATTTTTTTTTTCAAAAACGCTCCCAGACGCAGCTAAACACAGCAAAACAAGGCATGCAAAGCGCTGCATGCAAAACGCGGCAAATCGGACGTTTTAGACGCCAGTTTCTAGCTGTGAAGATAAAACGTTCAGGGCAGGTTGAAACAGTGTCCCGTGTAAATGGAGCCTTACATGTTTGATATTTTTATAAAAAAGAAATATGAACCTCACAACCCCTTTAACTGCTTCCCAGTGAGACTAAACAATGTAAATTGTAAATTCAATGGGTTTCCCATTGCCACTCCATTTTATGTCTCCTGCTCTGATGAAGAGGGTCCCCCTTGAAACTAGTCAGCGGTTATGCTTGCTCTCTAACATCATGCATAACCACTCCACTGGATCCACTTCAGGGGTTCCTTCTGTGCAGTAACAGTTGAGAAAGACTCTTCCTGGATGTCATTGTACATGATATAACTTGGGTATGAAAAAACAACTAATGGACTTTATCGGCACGTACACAGGTATTGTAAAAATATGACATTTTATTGATCTACATAAAATTTAAATGCACCTTATAACACACATCAACATTTTAAAACACTGTTTTGGACAGTACATGTGATACCTGTAGGAGCATACAATCCTTGATACAACATATGATGCTAGCTGCGTAACATGTGTCTCTGGCAGCATATGATGACTTCCTACTCCACGATAATAGTTCACTTGACTGTCCAATTTCCAGTGAATTGCTCTACATGTTTCGTGACAGCTAGTCACTTCTTCAGGAGCTTAGTTTCTACTAGAAAATAAACCAGGGTAAATATAGTGTATAACACAGTAGATCTTTAAAACCTGCATGATGTAATGGCTACTCACTTCTCGACCGCGGGACTCCAGCACCCCCCCGGGTCCCCAGGGGAACTTGCTGGGATGCCACTCCCAGAGGCCGGACCCCCGCCGACCCAGGGCTGCACTTGTCAGGTGTGGGGACACACTGGTAACCAAAGCAAATAAATGATAGATTTAGTTTGCATACTGTAGGGCCCTATGTATTACAGTGTGACACAGTTTGCCCCAGGGACGGATGAGTTTAGTACTTACTTGGGCTCACCTTGTAGGTGTTTAACCAGCGTGTATATAGGGGTATCCCAAAGTAATAGTAGCCCCCCTTCCTGCTTAGAGGCTCTTGGGGATCCGGATGATCTGTAAATAATGATATTCTGGGGTAAACGACAGCCCTGTGTGGCCCTTAGGATAATTGTCCCAGGTAAAATCATGGGGTAGATTTCCCTTCCCCCCCTCCCTTCCTCTATTGCCCCTTCCATACCTATCTACCCTACCATCTTTTATCCCTCTTCCACTCTTCCCCCCTTCCAACTTTCTCTCTTCCACTCTTTATCTACCCCATGATTTTATATGGTTATATAAAGATGTTACATGATGCTTGTACGCTTTCTGTTTGTTCTATAGCGTTTTACAAAGATACCCAGTGTGGCGTAAGCTTCAAAGCCATGGATACTGTGTATTAGGAAGAAACAAAGCGGTGGATATTGTCTTTTATAATCACAATTACAAAAGAGAACTTTTACCTGGAAAGGAAGAACGACGTCCTTTGGAAGTCTTATACAGGAAAGGTCCATTTTCAAGAGAAAACATTAACACTAATATTTTCTGTTATAGGTGGCGAAACAAAGAAGGATTATGTGTCATAGGTACCGAAACTTCGAAT
>BLSH010173673.1:809518-825928 GCA_018402905.1 Glandirana rugosa | reverse complement strand
TAAAAGCTCTCAAATTTTCCTCATATCACGGTAGACACTTACTAAAACTGGTAGTAAAGGGTCACCAACGTTGTAAATCTCACAAATACACACCGATTTTCCCGTACAAAGGTAACACAATTCCACATCGATACCAAATCAAGGAAGAGGGTAAAAACCTACCCGCACTTAAACAGATTCCACAGGAACAATGGGTTTCGTAACATATCTTCGCTTTACGGAAAAGGAAAGCGTAACCTCAATAAGTCCTTCAGGGTATAGAACAGTCCTTAAAACTCCCACCCCTCTCCCACAAACCAGTCCATACTGTTTTACGCGTAATGACACTTGAATCAAAGATAACAATAGAAACTAAGTTCACAGTAATGCGCATTTTGTCATACCTGACCAAACACCCTCTCCCCACCCTCAAAATTCCTGACAAGATATGGGACTTCCTGAATAACTCCAATGCGAAAGGAAAAGGCATTTCGCTTCTATACAATGCTTTGGGTAACAAGGACACCTTAGACAAATTCACGCCCATCCAAAAATGGGAGAAGGAACTAAACCATAGCTACACCTTAACACAATGGAAACATGCCCTTTTAGCCACACATAAACACTCTAAATGTTGCAACCACTGGGAAATGATGGTCAAAATCATTCACAGATGGCACTATACTCCTTTTAAACTCTCGAAAATGTTCCCTGGTCTGTCTCCGGACTGCTGGAGACAATGTGGGAAACCTGGGAATCTGTTACACATATTATGGGATTGCACCAGCCTCACAAGTTTCTGGGCACAGGTGTTCAAACTGATTTCGGCTACCACAGGTATTCTTTCTAAACCCAACCCTGGTCTGGCTATCTTAAACCTTGGCATTGACCTATACCCTGAACATATGAGACCCCTAGTAACTCACATACTCCTAGCTGCATGAAACTCCATCCTCAAAAAGTGGAAATCCCTAGACTCCCCAAATATATCAGAAGTCATACAAACAGTACGAACAAACCACCTACTCGAGAGATCCCTGGTAATCAACTCCTTGAAATGTAAACACTTTGATAACCAATGGTCTTTATGGACTTCCATGTATAAGTAACACTGATAAATTTCCTAATTAATTGATATTACCAGGATGCATTGTACCTCTCCCCCCTCTTTTTTCTTTTCTCCCCCCTCCCTTCCTCCCCCCCATGCCCTTTCGTTGTTATGTTTAATCTGCATATAGATAGTTTTTTTTTTGAAGTACGGTGCCTTCTCCCCCTCCCCTGTTCACAGTAAGCTCCCACTTGGGGTGACAGGAGAGAGGAAGACACAAAGCTTACGACACTTAAATGCAGAGCTGATATGCAAAGCACCAAATCACCACTTGCAATTGTTGAATAACCTTGATAACCTTGATGTATAACAACCTTTGATTCATGTCAATGTTGATACTTCTGTTCCTATAATCCAATAAAAATTACTGTTAAAAAAAAAAATTATTACTTTGCTTCCATTTCCATTTGTGTTCCATTTCCAAAAGAGACCAACCTACAGAGTGGGCATGCCTTTATGAGCACACTTACCTTGCACAGCAATACCCCGGAGCAGAAGCTTTGAGAAGGCTGAAGGGGAGCCAATGCAGAGAACCATAAATAAAACTTCACACAGAAGACATTTCTTCAGATGCTCAACCTTTTTTTTTTCAGACACAGGACTCAGTGAAGATACTAAAACATTTCAAACATGGACACAGAAAAACTGTGACATCCTAAAAATCACCCTCGTCCCTCAATTTTTTGGTTCACCTTGCTATTTTACCACCTTAAACTTTGTTGACTGCAATAGCAAGGGGATATTACTGGTGGGTTTATTCATTTAGGAGCATTTATTCTTTTGCAATGTGCAGAGGAAGTAAATAGTAGAAAATGCATATACAGTATATATACATATATATACATACTTTGCAAAGAGGTACTGAACTAAATACTTCAGGAAGATGATGAAGGCCCCTTGAACCACCTTTAGGGAAAGGGAGCCTTGACCGCTGGAAGCATGGCATCACTGTGGGTGTGAACTTAAAAGGGAAGTTAAGTAGCTCCCTTAGGATTGGCTACAAAGACCTGAGGTGACTAGGTGGAGCCTGAACTCTAGGAAAAGGCTACACTGAAGCACATTCAACTGCTCTGAGGAGATTCAGCTGTATCATCATGGACACAGAACTTTTATCCAGAGGTCAGGCTGACTTTATCTTCTTATGGTGAGACTGTCCCCTCAGCTCCTACACCTTCAACCCATCCTCCATCCAGACCAAGCCACAGCCCATCCAGGGCACCACTAATACAGCCAGACTCAGGACCCCTTTGGAGCTACTGGTGCTGATGGCACTAACTATATTCCTTCTCTGCTAGTCCCTTACTCCCTTGCCTTCATTCCCATGAGCTCTTGCCCCACAGCCATGCTTCTAATACAGCATCTGCCTCTGTCTGCCTTTCCCATTCTAGGATTCTCAGAGCACTGCCATCACATGTGATTGGACCTTGGACCTTGGACGCCTGCAGCATCTCATTTTCTGGATTCTATCAGTGAGACTGAGCTCCCTGTGCACTGCAGGGCAGAAACTGATGTATCCTGTCAGCTGTCATCCCTCCAGCATTTCACTCCTCTCACTGCCTGTGTGAGGGATCAGGTTTCCATACTGCAGGAGACACTGACCGCTAACTCTTTGCATCCCTGCCTCAGCCTGCATGCCAGCCAACTCTCCTCTTCAGCAACATGTGGTTTCAGGGTTATAGCTTCCCCAAGTGACCTTGCTTCAGATTCTCTGACAAGGCTTCTGTGTCACTTGAGGCAGGAGGCTCCTTCTTCTCAACCCTGTATGTCCCAGCACACCTCTGAAACACAGGGTCAACTCTTGGACTCCAGACTCTCCACAGGACTCAGATCTCCACTGGGAAGGTATGATTATGGGGTGGTCTGGGTTAAGTCCTGTGTAGCTGTTTTAGGGCCACTGAGGCATTTTTGCAGCAGTCCACTCAATTTTTATTTTTACTTTATTTGGCTGTCATGCCAGCTATGGCACGCAGCCCATCCCCAGGGTCTGGTTCTCACCTGGGTGGCCCTCTATAAGCAATTTTTCCCCTTCAATTTGCACTTAGCACAGGGGATTAAATAAATACATTTTAAAAATGGCACCATGAGTTCACTGATGTGCTGATGCTGGTGCTTTTGATACACAGGCAGTTGACAAATAAAAACATATTGATGTTAATACTGAGGGTGAAAAATCAAAGCAGCTTCCTTATATTTTTAAGAACTGGCTGCAGGGTTTCTGTGCCTATGCATTGCTCTATAAAAAAAAAATATATATGTATATTGACCTGCTTGCTAGCTGCCAACTTTATTCACTCTAGCGCTGACTTTTACTCTGCAATGCATATAGTTATTACTCATGTGCATGCACAGGCCAGCTTTTTTTTAGTCACCTGCACAGAACATCAGTGGTATACTAATAGGCAACTGCTGGCTGTTTAACAAGAGCCACTGTATGCGCACAACTTTTCTCTTGGCGGTGGTGCTCATCCAGCAGTCAACTCTTTCTGAATGGGGACTATACCGCCTGCCAATCCAGGTTCCACGTTTGACCCTCCTAAGACAGAGGATGCCAGTGAACTTCTCAAGGATGCACTAGCTAGACCAGAACCCTCTCAGTGGGGAGGCTTGGATCTTACAGTCAGGATTTAATCGGGGGGGGGGGGGGTTGGAACCCTTTCATGCCACCCCTAACACTCCTCACATGGTCGGATACCCGTAAAAAAACAAATTAACAACTTATAGAACACTTTTCTTTCCCTACAGGCTTGTTGGTTAATGGTGGTATTGATCAGCAGAATTCCTGGGACTAATACTCCACTTTTGATACAGCACTTTCTTTGCTGAGTTATTTGGTGCTTCTACCCTTTTGGTGAAGGCTGACATTGAGTCTGCCTTTGGTTTCCTTCCTGTACACTGTGACTGTTCCATCTCAACAACACAGAAGGTCCTGCCCATCCTCTGTCCTTTTGGGCATTGAGATTGACATTGTGGAAATGGCCTGTTGACTCCCTGGGGTTAATTAGCTTCTGTCCTTGGTTAAATTCCCAGGGGAATTTAGGTAGGTCTGGCTGTTGCAGCTGCAATCGTTTTGGGCCATCTTGTTTTCACATTCCACGTAATTCTGGTGGGCATCTGATACATCAAATGTCTGCTCCTGCGTCGGCTCTTTTCCTGGTTCCCGTGGTCACTTCCGGTTTTTCTCACTTCTGGTTTTCAGCACTTCCAGTTTTCGTACGGTAAGATGGCAGCTCGGCATTTATGCTGCAGCAAGGGGGTTACACTCTCGGCACTCCCGACTACAGTAAGATGCAGGCCGTGGATGTGGAATCTATGAGGAGGGGGGCCCAGCATTTTTCATGTACAGGTCAGTGTTTGGTACGGTTGCAGTACGGCAGCCCCTACCCCGCTCACATGATGATGTAGTCTGGAGATGATGGGGGTAGATCTCAGACATACTTGCCTCCCAACAGCAGCAGCACGTCAGCTGCATCCACATGGTGTCTCCAGGGGGTCTCCTCTCAGTAGTGAAATGAGGTTTATTGGATTAACAGAAAATGTGCAATTTGTATCCAAACGAAATTATACAGGTGCATAAATTTGGGCACCCTTGTCATTTTGTTGATTTGAATACCTGTAACTACTAACTGATTCATTGGAACACACAATTGGTTTGGTGAGCTCATTAAGCTTTGAACTTCATAGACAGGTGCATCCAATCATGAGAAAATGTATTTAAGGTGGCCAATTGCAAGTTTTTGTTCTCTTTGACTCTCCTCTGAAGAGTGGCAACATGGGGCCCTCAAAACAACTCTCAAATGACCTGAAAACAAAGATTGTTCTAGATTATGGTTTGGGGGAAGGCTACAAAAAGTTATCACAGAGATATAAGCTGTCAGTGTCCACTGAGAGGAACATAGTGAGGAAATGGAAGACCACAGGCACAGTTCTTGTTAAGGCCAGAAGTGGCAGGCCACATAAAATATTGGAGAGGCAAAGGCGAAGGATGGTGAGAACAGTCAAAAACAGCCCACAGGCCACCTCCAAAGACCTACAACATCAACTTGCTGCAGATGGTGTCACTGTGCATCGTTCAACAATTCAGCGCACTTTGCACAGGGAGAAGCTGTATGGGAGAGTGATGCGAAAGAAGCCTTTTCTGCACACACGCCACAAACGGAATCGCTTGAGGTATGCAAACGCACATTTGGACAAAGATTGAGTTATTTGGTCATAACAAGGGGTGCTATGCATGGCGGCAAAAGAACACAGCGTTCCAAAAAAAAACACTTGCTACCCACAGTAAAATTTGGTGGTTCCATCATGCTGTGGGGCTGTGTGGCCAGTGCCGGTACTGGGAATCTGGTTAAAGTTAAGGGTCGCATGAATTCCACTCAATATCAGCAGATTCTTGAGAATAATGTTGAAGAATCAGTCACAAAGTTGAAGTTACGCCGGGGCTGGATATTTCAACAAGACAACGACCCAAAACACTGCTCAAAATCTACTCGGGCATTTATGCAGAGGAACAAGTACAATGTTCTGGAATGGCCATCCCAGTCCCCAGACCTGAATATCATTGAACATCTGTGGGGTGATTTGAAGTGGGCTGTCCATGCTCGGCAACCATCAAACCTAACTGAACTGCAGATGTTTTGTAAGGAGGAATGGTCCAAAATGCATTCATCCAGAATCCAGACACTCATTACAGGCTATAGGAAGCATCTAGAGGCTGTTATTTCTGCTAAAGGAGGCTCTACTAAATATTGATGTGATTTTTCTGTTGGGGTGCCCAAATTTATGCACCTGTCTAATTTAGTTTTAATGCATATTGCGCATTTTCTGTTAATCCAATAAACCTCATTTCACTACTGAAATATTTCTGTGTCCTTCAGTTATTTGATAGATCAAAATGAAATTGCTGATCCAAACACCCAAATATTTATAAATGACAATCATGGAAATTGTCAGGGGTTTCTAAACTTTTGCATACAACTGTAGTCCACTTTCAGTCCCCCTGGGCCAGCTGAACACAGGGAACACAGAAAAGTTTTTTCTTCTAAAGAGCTGCACAACGGGAGATTAGCTTATTAGTGGACAGGATTGGGAGTCCCCACCCACTCTACCTTGCCCCCCCAGTTTCCTGCAGCCCTAGTTGCCCAGCTGGTGGTGCCCAGTGACACATCTGAGGGGGCCCACCTGCTACCCCCCCCATTGATGGGCACTGGTGAGGCTGCATTAATGGGCACAGGTGAGGCTGAGCTGAAGGGCACTGGTAAGGCTGCATTGACGAGCACAGGTGAGGCTGCATTGATGGGCACTGATTAGGCTGCATAGATGGGCACTGATAAGGCTGTATTGATGGGCACTGGTGAGACTGAGCTGATGGGCACAGATCAGGCAGCATTGATGGGCACAGGTAAGGCTGCATTAATGGGCACTGGTCAGGCTGCATTGATGGGCACTGGTGAGGCTGAGCTGATGGGCACTGATCAAGCTGCATTGATGGCCACTGGAGAGGCTGAGCTGAAGGGCACTGGTGAGGCTGCATTGATGAGCACAGGTGAGGTTGCATTGATGGGCACTGATTAGGCTGCATAGATGGGCACTGATAAGGCTGTATTGATGGGCACTGGTGAGACTGAGCTGATGGGCACAGATCAGGCTGCATTGATGGGCACAGGTAAGGCTGCATTAATGGGCACTGGTCAGGCTGCATTGATGGGCACTGGTGAGGCTGCATTGATGGGCACAGGTGAGGCTGCATTGATGGGCACTGATTAGACTGCATAGATGGGCACTGGTAAGGCTACATTGATGGGCACTGTTGAGGCTGCATTGATGGGCACTGGTGACTGCATAGATGGGCACTGGTAAGGCTACATTGATGGGTACTGTTGAGGCTGCATTGATGGGCACTGGTGAGGCTGCATTTGATGGGCACTATTAAGGCTGTATTGATGGGCACTGGTGAGGCTGAGCTGATGGGCACTGGTGAGGCTGCATTTAATGGGTACTAATCAGGTTGCATTGACGAGCACTGGTGAGGCTGAGCTGTTGGGCACTGGTGAGGCTGCATTTGATGGGAACTGATTAGGCTGCATTGATGGGCACTGGTGAGGCTGAGCTGATGGGCATGGGTGAGACTGCATTGATGGGTACTGGTGGGGCTGCATTGATGGGCACTGGTTGGGCTGCATTGATGGGCACTGGTTGGGCTGCATTGATGGGCATTGATGGGGCTGCATTGATGGGCACTGATAAGGCTGTATTGATGGGCACGGGTGAGACTGCACTGATGGGCACTGGTGAGGCTGCATTTGATGGGCACTGATAAGGCTGTATTGATGGGCACTGGTGAGGCTGAACTGATGGGCACTGATGAGGCTGAGCTGTTAGGCACTGGTGAGGCTGCATTTGATGGGAACTAGTCAGGTTGCATTGATGGGCACTGGTGAGGCTGAGCTGATGGGCACTGGTGAGGCTGCATTGATGGGCACTGGTTGGGCTGCATTGATGGGCACTGGTGAGGTTGCATTGATGGGCACTGGAGGGGCTGCATTGATGGGCACTGGTGAGGCTGATCTGATGGGCACTGGTGAGGCTGCATTGATGGGCACTGGTGAGGCTGTGCTGATGGGCACTGGTGAGGCTGCACTGATGAGGCTGTATTGATAGGCCCTGTGAGGGGCATTTCTGTATATTAGGGTACACTAGTGTTACCTTCTGGAGAGTGAACCACAGTGGATCACTTTTCAGAGGGTGTTTGACAGGTGGCAAGGAATTACTAGATTGGATATAGTATATGAGTCCTAATAATCTAAACGCCACCATACAGTGTATCTCACAGACCGCTCATTAGAGATGGAACGTCACTTCCGGTTGGGCCTGGTGCACAATGTGGTAGTAGTAGTAGTGGTGGTGGGGGGTATTTTGGATGAATTCCCAACACTTTTTTTCCCAGGACTTGACCCCTATTTATGTGTGCTCATGGTATACTGTGGCTGGCATTGTTGTTTGGTACATTTGTAAAGTTGTACTTTTGAAAAGTTTAAAAAAGCTGTGGCCTTGCCCTATTTCCAACTTAATCAACTTCCGTGTCTTTTTGGGGGGCAAGGTGTTGGTTTATTAGTTGGTCATAAATGAGCCTATGCTTCTCAGCAGCTATCTGGGGAGATTGAGTAGATAAAGTACCATCTTCCTACAACAAATTATATGATTTCACACTCTGGTGCTCTTTGTATTCTATTTCAAATCAATAATAATTTCATATAACTGCTATGAGTCTCCTATTTTGCATGTATTTTTGCTTTTTGTTTTTCGTGTGTTGTTATTATTAGCTTATTATTAACCTGCTGGTCAAATACTACACAACAACAAGATATATCAAAATGTATTTTGCTGCTGTTCGTTATTTCATATAGTTACAAATAGGTAAGCGCTTGCTGGGGGTGATAGAAGGGCAGCATCTAAACCTTGTATTGATTTGTAGAAATTCTAAGGTTAGCTTAAAAGTAAAAAAACACCCTGTTGACAGGATCATTCCTGTGACCTGCAGATATCGAGGTTACTTCACTTGAACTGATGAAGCTTATTTTCAAAAGTCTGCTCATCTCTAATATTAATGAAAGAATTGTTGAAGGTGAAATCAAACTCACCATGAACAAAATCAGGCTAAATGTTGGATATGTTTGGCAAATAAACAGCACAAATTGAAGGCGCTACAACAAATTGAGATATCAGTTATTTACAGCATATCACAAACCATATTTCTTAAACAGATGCTCCACGCAATGGAAGGATATCTGCTTCTTAGGCTGCCCAAACATTATACTTTTTTTTTCCTTCAACCAGTGGGTTGAATAAAAAGAAAACGTGCCAATTCCACTGTCAACACACTTGATACTGATGGGGGAACCCTTCCCGCAAAGCTATTGCATTCTGCCTGCGATCAATGTTGCTGACTAGAGTTGAGCGAACACCTGGATGTTCGGGTTCGGCGGGTTCGGCCGAAATTTGCGGAAACGTTCGGGTTCGGTACCGAACGTTACCCGAACGTGACCCCGGACCCCGAACCCCATTGAAGTCCATGGGGACCCGAACTTTTCAGCACAAAAATGGCTGTAAAAAAAGTTCTGGCAAGTGCTAGAGGGCTGCAAAAGGAAGAAAAATGGGAGATGTTATTAGATCTGCAATCTGTCCCTCAAAGCAGTAGTAATCTCTACCTAGTCCAGTATCAGATTGTTCTGTAATCAGATCGTTCTGTAATGCAGGATGAGAGATCGTTCTGTAATCAGATCGTTCTGTAATGCAGGATGAAATGTTATTAGATCTGCAATCTGTCCCACAAAGCAGTAGTAGTAATCTCTACTTAGTTATTATCACTACAATCTGTCCCTCAAAGCAGTAGTAGTAATCTCTACCTAGTTATTAGATCTGCAATCTTTCCCTCACAATCTGTCCCTCACAGCGCCGGCAGCATCCTCTCCCTACACTAACCTGAGAGCATGTGACACGCAGCACTGTGACTCCAGCCTCATATAGAGGCTGGGACACATGATGCACTGGCCAATCACAGCCATGCCATTAGTAGGCATGGCTGTGATGGCTTCTAGGGTAAACCAGTGAAACGCTTGTTGATTGGCTGCCCTGCAGCTATTCAACACGCTTGATAAAATCCCAGAACCCAAACCCAGACTTTTTCTCAAACGTTCGGGTTCGGAACACGGACACCCGAAAGTTCGGTACGGACCCAAACGTTACAGTTCGGGTTCGCTCAACACTATTGCTGACTATAGCCAGTGTATTCAGGAAAAACTCAATAGGCTGGTTGTACACAAGTTGACTAATAGATAGACTTGTGTACAATCAGATAGCCCATACATGGATCGAAATTTGGCTGGTCCCTGCTGAACTGGCCAAATTTTGATCCGTGTATGGCCAGCTTTAAAGGAAACTAGTACTGACAGGTATATGAAGGCTACTATTGCTTACCACTCTTAAATATTTAAGTTGCCAGGCTGTCTCTGACTTCAATACTTTTAAGAGCCACTGGCCTGGAACTATGCAAATTAAAAAATCAGAGTGAAGTCAGACCTGCCAATCATCTTTCTATGTGTTCCAAATCAATAACCCTGAAAGCCACTGGATCAGTATAACAGCCAGTAACAAGCATTTTTGGGAGAGGTCAGCAATGGCAGCCTCCATATTTTTTTCTCAGCACTAGATTACTTTAATTATAAGTGATATTCAACATGGACTGGTCTTAGCATGAACATGTACAACTTGTTACGCCTTATTAGAAAAGATCTGAACAAATCACAAAAAAGATATCAGGTTGTAAATGTGTAGTCATTTTCCCTTCACCTTTTAACAAGATATACGAAGCCAAATTTGTGATTTACTGCCTAAGGGAACGTTGTTTGATATACACTAAGTAGTGTACTTCATCGTTTGACAAATTAGCATAGTGCCAACTTATTATACTCCTCCTGTGATGTGTTTTGCACCTCTCATTGTTTAAAGTGTGTAGGCAAACACTAAATACACAGATGCCATCTGTATGTATGAAGCTGCCATAACATTTTTAGGTCTGTTTAGCTGTTTTGATCATTCAGACATCCCTCCCTAGTACTATACAAACCCCAACCATTTATTTTTCTCCACTACACTCAATACAATGCAGCTTGGCTAGGGCTGGACTTAGATAGTAAAGTGTTGAGTGAGTTATTATTGATATCACTGGTGAGTGTTTTCCGTCTGACTTTTGTCTGCCATGACTATGGATGGTCCCAATGTTCGAGCCACACGTAAGTTCGACTCAAACATCTGGTGTTCGGTTGTTCGCGGAACAATGAACATTATGTGGCGTTTGTGGCAAATTCGAGTGCCGCGGAGTGCCCCATAATGCACTGCGAGATCGAAGTGCATTGACGGCTGCTGATTAGCCAAAGCATGCACCTGACCTGCATGCTTGGGCCAATTACAGTGTGATCTGCTGTGAGAGCCATGATTGGCCAAAGGCAGGGTGGCTTTGGCCAATCATGGCTCGGGGGGCTAAGTCCATGCCCCACACTATATAAGGCTGCTTGCACTTACGGCCGTATGTAGTGTGTTAATGTGGAGAACTTAAGCTAGATTAGGCAGGTTAGTTAGTGGCGTGCAGGCAGTTTAATATATATATATATATATCCAGTGTAGTCCCCCCCCCATTCTGTCCAGCCAGGCTGCATGCTCGGATAAGGTTCTGGATGGATTTTGGGGGGCCCCTTGTCATTTTATTTTAAATTTTGGCGTGGAGTTCCCCTTAGAATTCATACCAGTTTAAATTATATTTTTCCTTTAGAAATGTCATTATTGCTGTGGCACTGTTCTACACATTGCACAGATGCGCCACTTTATAGGCAGACTATGGGGATCCCCCAGGCACGATATTTAAAGGAATATTTAATTTTTATTGTTTCACTTTAAGTATTATTAAAATCACTGCTCCTGAAAAAAACTATTGTTTTAACCACTTCAGCCCCGGAAGAATTTGCCCCCTTCCTGACCAGAGCATTTTTTGCGATTCAGCACTGTGTTGCTTTAACTGACAATTGTGCAGTCGTGCGACATTGTACCCAAACAAAATTGATGTCCTTTTTTTCCCCACAAATAGAGCTTTTTTTTGGTGGTATAATTTCTCCCTCAGTTTAGGCCGATATATATTCTTCTACATATTTTTGGTAAAAAAAAATCACAATAGGCGTATATTGATTGGGTTGAGCAAAAGTTATGGTGTCTACAAACTATGGGAATAGATTTATGGTATTTTTTTATTTTTTTTTACTACTAATGACAGCGATCTGCAATTTTTATTGGGACTGCGATATTGCGACGGACAGATCGGACACTTTTGACACTTTTTTGGGACCAATGATATTTATACAATTTATACAATGATCAGAGCTTTAAATAGCCACTGATTACTGTATAAATGTCACTGGCAGGGAAGGGGTTAAACTGTAGAGGCGATAAAGGGGTTAAGTGTGTTCTCTCAGTGTGTAATAACAGTGTGGGGGCTGGGCCGGCAGGGGCATGGCAGATCTAACTGTTCCCGATCACTGGGAACAGTAGATCTGTCATAAGGAAAAAGAAAATTGTGATCTGTCGCACCCACTGCGACATGTCTCCATCCCTAAATATGCATGCAACGAACAATTGTGGTCCTGGGACTTTAAATGAGACATGCCACATAAAAACAAAAGTACAAACGTATAAAAAAGTGTCATTTTATTCACATACTGTATAAAGATTAACATAATATTGAACATAATGATGAACATAATCATTCGCAAAGATCTGGCCATCAAGGGCCCTGGGAAGAGCTGACATAACACAATACAAGTAGAATAAAATTATCATGAATACAAACACACATATGATGTAAAAAATATATACATGACCAGATACATGAAAATAGATGTAGAATTCAGATGGTATGCGCATTGATATAACTCTATGCATTTCGTGGCTTATAGCCACTCGTCAGGAGTGCAATGCTATGAATTATCGTGGCTGTAGGTATAAATAAGATGAGTTAATCAGACTCATAAGGAATGCAAAATAAGTACACCCATAATAGGGGAAGTTTCTCCTACTTACATGTCAGCTCAAAACATGGTCTAGCTTGAGGGGAAGAGAGGGGAGAGCCATATCAGGGTCTGACCCAGGGCTGAGGCAAGGATGATCCCGTCCCAACCAAGGGAAGCAGCACAGGGTGGAAACCATGATGAATAAGGTAATCCATACCAAGAAGGGAGACATGGAAGGACACGTCAATTCCAGTCTACTCTAAAATTGTAAAAAAAATTTTTTGAATAATAAATATGTATATACATACAAATGCACACACACAGGTGGCACGTGCATAAGTGTATGAGAGTAGGTATAGCAGGTTATAACTTACCAAGTAGTATTGGGTAAGGTGTGCAGCCAGTGCTGCAAAGGAGTGAGACCTGAAGGTAATGTGCTGGCTTGCCCTATCTATAAATACCCCAGGTGTGGGGTGTATGCTAATCAGGTGTGTCGACCTGAAGGTAAATGCTGGCTGGCCCTGGCTGGAAAATCCCCCAGGTGGAGGGCGGGTCCCTGCCAACGTCATGGCGCATAAGGGAGACAGGTGTGGGAGACAGATCCCAAATGCAAAGCATTGTACTGGAGCCTGATATGGCTCTCCCCTCTCTTCCCCTCAAGCTAGACCATGTTTTGAGCTGACATGTAAGTAGGAGAAACTTCCCCTATTATGGGTGTACTTATTTTGCATTCCTTATGAGTCTGATTAACTCATCTTATTTATACCTACAGCCACGATAATTCATAGCATTGCACTCCTGACGAGTGGCTATAAGCCACGAAATGCATAGAGTTACATCAATGCGCATACCATCTGACTTCTACATCTATTTTCATGTATCTGGTCATGTATATATTTTTTACATCATATGTGTGTGTTTGTATTCATGATAATTTTATTCTACTTGTATTGTGTTATGTCAGCTCTTCCCAGGGCCCTTGATGGCCAGATCTTTGCGAATGATTATGTTCATCATTATGTTCAATATTATGTTAATCTTTATACAGTATGTGAATAAAATGACACTTTTTTATACGTTTGTACTTTTGTTTTTATGTGGCATGTCTCATTTAAAGTCCCAGGACCACAATTGTTTGTTGCGTAGATCTGTCATATGTCCCCTGACTGAATGGAGATCCGCTGTTTACATGACAGATCTCCGTTCTGCCTCCTCTGTAACAGGCACTCTCACACAGAGTGCAGCGGGCGTGAAAGCGTGGCGGCAGTGGCGCGCTCCCACCCGCAACTGTGGCTGTGTGAGCCACCGTTCACCTATGGCGATTCGCGCAGTAGTGCCAACCTGCCACCGTATTATAATGCCGGCCGGTCAGCAACTGGTTATAAACTTTTTTTTTTTGCATTGATACATGTCCCCTAGGGCAGTTCCCAGGTCCCCATACACTTTTTATGGCAATAACTTGCATATAAGCCTTTAAAATTTTGATTTTTCATGTTTGTGTCCCAGAGACTTTAATAGGGTTTGCATGTTCGCCAGAACTTTTTGCCTGTTCGCGGTGCGAACTGAACCAGCGGGGTGTTTAGCCCATTCCTAGCCATGACTACATGACCATGGAGTAACTTTGGTGATGTGGCTCATTTTGATATACCTTTTATATTTAGGCTTATATTTATCAAGTGACAAATCAGTGCAGCGCAACTTATAATAGATCAAAAAGAGTCCATGAACAAAGGCCATTAAAACAGCCCCTAAAATAGAAGGTAACCTCCGTGAAATTAGTGCTTGCTATCTAACAGACAGTGTTACAGGTGATTCCAGCCCATCCACCGCAGACAACACCAGCCTCTCACCTCATGCACTCAACCTATAAAAGGTCACTCAGCATCTATCTACCTCCTGAAGTAAAAACCTCCAGCGATCCGAAGGTAAATAATAAAGGTTCCACGGGACATGTGTGAAGGGATAAGAGAGAATCTAGTGCTCTACATATAAACAAATTTATTAAAAAACGGATTAAAAATCACTTACAAACACTGCACTTAAGCAAAGTGCAGGCATGAAGACGTGATAAAACTGCATTCCAAACTACAAAGATAGCCGCGGGTGATGTCATATGTGACTCCTCCCCCTGTATGCGCTACGTCCATGAGCGGGACTTCTTCAGCGGGAACAGAGCCGAGCAGACAACACGCTCTTCTTCAGCCTTTGGTCATTAAGATGGAGGCCATATAAAGCCAGGAGAGGAAGCCTAAAAATCTGGACTGTCCTAGAAATTTCTGACCAGTTATAAGGCTGCTGTTGAAACTGCTACAAATGACAGAAGATTCCTTAAAGGCTCATAATTTATATGACCAAAGGCTTAAGAAGAGTGGGTTGTTTGCGTGGCTCCATTCCCGCTGAAGAAGTCCCGTCCACGGACGTAGCGTGTACGGGGGAGGAGTCACGTATGATGTCACCCACTGCCATCTTTGTGGTTTGGAATGCCGTTTATCACAGATGTCTTCATGCCTGCATTTGGCTTAAGTGAAGTGTTTGTAAGTGATTTTTAATCCTTTTCTAATGAATTTGTTTATACGTAGAGCACTAGATTCTCCCTTATCTCTTCACACATGTTGAATATTTACCATTGGATCGTTGGAGGTTTGAACTTCAGGAGGTGGATAGATGTTGAGTGACCTTTTATAGGTCGAATGTATGTATATGTTGCGCTGCACTGATTTTTCACTTACATAATATCAAGGTTTATTGGATTTTCCTTGTAGTGTTCAGCTGCCAACTATTATCTACAGTTGTGGTTTAGTATTGATCTGTGCTGAATATCTATTATTATTGGTGGGTTCATTTATCACTGAGACTTTTTTGGAATACTTTTCTTTCTGAGATCCATTTGGTGATGTATCTTCATATCTATGAAGAGAAACTTCAAAAAACTGGTTTTGCTAATTATGAGAAGAGCCTTTAAAATGTAAAACTTTGTTGTATTATGGCTGTCCCATTTTACCCAATGCTGTATATATTTACTAGTACTTTATTGTCTTGACATTTTCATTTTTGGGGAGTATCATTGTGAACATAGAGATTTCTGTGTGTTTGACACTTCCAGGCGATACCTAATCTTTTGCTACACATTTTAGCTCCTTATGCTGTCCTCTGTGTCACTGTATGTCCCGTGATAATGTTGAGTCAACAGGTAAAACAAGCATGTAGAAAGGGACCAAGCATCCATCACTTCTGGAAGTGTCTGAAGCAGGAGATCATTCAGCAAGCTTTGCTCTTTAAGAGAAGGTCAGTGATGTAGGTGGCAGGACAGGTAAGTTTTAATTCTTTTATTTGCAGGATTTTTTTTTTTTTTTTACATTTAAAAAAAAAAAAAAAAGAAAAAGACTCACCTCTGAGTTGTAAATGTCATATAGAGGCTGATAGGTTTATCTAAACACTGTCTCTCTGTGTCTGTCTGGGATTGTAGCACTGGAATATTTTCCCTTTATATTGGGCATTAATAGTCATGTCTAACTATGGATAGCAGCAGATGCCCAAAGATACTTCTTTTAATTAGAGAGCAATTGGCCAGGCTGGATTTCCTCATGCAACTGCCAATGCTTCCTCCAAGATAAAGCTGACATTGGGGTTATCTGGATACTATTCTTCGTTACATTTTCATACATTCTTAAGCAGCATCTACGCAATAGCCATAACAACCTCCAAAAAAATGATTGTTCAGATCATGCCTGTGATTCACGAATTCTTACATACTTTTACATTGCTTCTTATCAT
>BLSH010173673.1:798416-809508 GCA_018402905.1 Glandirana rugosa | reverse complement strand
AAAAAAAAAAAAAAAAATTTACATTTTTTTTTTTTTTTTTAGGACGTTTATTTTCTTTTTTTTTTTTTTTTTTACATTTAAAAAAAAAAAAAAAAAGAAAGACTCACCTCTGAGTTGTAAATGTCATATAGAGGCTGATAGGTTTATCTAAACACTGTCTCTCTGTGTCTGTCTGGGATTGTAGCACTGGAATATTTTCCCTTTATATTGGGCATTAATAGTCATGTCTAACTATGGATAGCAGCAGATGCCCAAAGATACTTCTTTTAATTAGAGAGCAATTGGCCAGGCTGGATTTCCTCATGCAACTGCCAATGCTTCCTCCAAGATAAAGCTGACATTGGGGTTATCTGGATACTATTCTTCGTTACATTTTCATACATTCTTAAGCAGCATCTACGCAATAGCCATAACAACCTCCAAAAAAATGATTGTTCAGATCATGCCTGTGATTCTGTCTAGTGTCTACCTAGCTTTATGAACACTTTGTTTAATTCTTATACTAGTGTATTGTTGCTAATATGCTTGGTTGCTAATGTAAGTTAAAAAAATCAAGGAAAAAATGTATTTTTAACATAGACCTGTACTGCAAATGGATAAAAGTAAACTAAGGTCCTGTGATGATGGGGTTTTGTTTGCAGCACAATGATTTTGAATGCTCATTCAAGCCTAAGACAGTGCAAAACCTGGTTAAAGTAGGTCAAATGCATGTATGAAAAAGGTCAACTGCAGGTTAAATGAACCTCTCAATGAATTCTGAATGAGCTCAGGAGAATTTCAAACTGATGTTAGACCGATGCCATCAACACAATCCCAAAGCTCATCAACACAGGATCTAACAAAGGTTCCAAAAAAGAACCAAAGTCTTCTCTGGTTTACAACTTCTTTTATGTGCTCAGGAAAGACCACAAACCTAGGTACATATTTTGGTATTACTGACTTTTAGCTTTGCTGTAGAACTATGGCACATTCAGTACGCCATGGCCTAACGTAGATATCGACAGATGACTGTTAGCAATGCATTGCCATTAAATTATTTCCCAATTAGTTTTCAGACTGTCTCACCAGTGGAAAAAGATTTAACTCATACCAACGGGACTGTGAGACACCCCTGCCTGGAACCAGCAATAACCAGTCATGCTATTTTTCAGTACAGGTTCACTTTAAAGTGAACCCATGCATTGCCAATTCAGGACAAAGCAATAGGCTCTCTTACATTCCTGGCCACTCCTATATACTTTACTCCCCTACAACTCCATCCAGCTACCTACAGAGAAGAGCAAGAGAAGGTTCTAGCTACCTGAATAGCCAAATGACACACCTCAGTGCTGCCACAAAGGATGTAAAACATAGTTCTGTGCAGAGCCAGATTTACCATTAAAGTAGTTTGGCACCTACCTACAGAGAGCAGGGAAAAAGAGGTCTAACTATTGGCTATGCATTGTCTCTATTATCAGTAAAAATTGTCATCTCATATAAGGGTATTTAAATAGAATTGAGAGAACCCGGACTGTAAAGTGCGGGTCCGTACCAGACTTTAGGGTGTCCGTGCCCCGAACCCGGACATTTGAAAAAAGTCTGGGTTCGGTATTCTGGTATTTTTGGCGTCTTTTCTTTAGCTGCTGGGCAGCCAATCAACAAGCTTTTCACTAGTTTGCCCTTAGAAGCCATCACAGCCATGCCTACTAATGGCATGGCTGTGATTGGCCAGTGCATCATGTGACCCAGCCTCTATATGAGGCTGGAGTCATGTAGCGCCACGTGTCAGATCGTCTCAGACTAGAGTAGGGAGAGCTTCATAGCGGTGCTGTGAGGGAAAGATTAGAGTTCACAACCATCTCAGACTGCATTAGGGAGACCTTCATTGCGGTCCTGTGAGGGAGACATTAGCGTTCAGAACCATCTTATAGTGCATTAGGGAGACGTTCCTGTCTGTGCTGTGAGGGAGACATTAGCATTCAGAACCATCTTATAGTGCAGTAGAGAGACCTTCCTGTTGGTGCTCTGAGGGAGAGATTATCATTCTAAAACCATCTACTACTGCATTAGGGACAGGTTCCTATTGGTGCTCTGAGGGAGAGACTATCATTCTAAAACCATCTAGTACTGCATTAGGGACAGGTTCCTGTTGGTGCTCTGAGGGAGAGATTATCATTCTAAAAACCATCTACTACTGCATTAGGGACAGGTTCCTGTTGGTGCTCTGAGGGAGAGACTATCATTCTAAAACCATCTAGTACTGCATTAGGGACAGGTTCCTGTTGGTGCTCTGAGGGAGAGATTATCATTCTAAAACCATCTACTACTGCATTAGGGACAGATTCCTTTTGGTGCTCCGAGGGAGAGATTATCGTTCTAAAACCATCTACTAATGCATTAGGGAGAGGTTCCTGTTGGTGCTCTGAGGGAGAGTTTATCGTTCTAAAACCATCTACTACTGCATTGGGGACAGGTTCCTGTTGGTGCTTTGAAGGAGAGATTATCATTCTAAAACCATCTACTACTGCATTAAGGAGAAGTTCCTGTTGGTGCTCTGAGGGAGAGTTTATCGTTCTAAAACCATCTACTACTGCATTAGGGACAGGTTCCTGTTGGTGCTTTGAAGGAGAGATTATCATTCTTAAATAGAGTTGAGCAAACTTCTGGAAGTCCGGGTTCTGCTGGTTCGGCCGAACTTCAGGACAAAGTCCGGGTTTGGGTCCGGACGGAACCCGAACTTTGTCCCGGACCCCGAACCCCATTGAAATCAATGGGGACCTGAACTTTTAGGCACAAAAATGGCTGTAAAAAAGTCCTGGAAAGTCCTAGAGGTCTGCAAAAGGAAGGAAATGGGGGAAAGGATGGGACAAGTGCCCTACAAAGAAATGGGGACAGGGAAATAACTAAAAGCATTTTTAAAAAAATAATTTCATAAAAAAATCAAAAATGGAGGTGGATGTGGACCATCTTCAAACTGTGTCTGAAAAGTATTAATTAACGGTAGAAGCCATATCACTGTTCTAAAATCATCTTCAAACTGTGTCAAAAAAGTATAAATAAGCCGGCAGAACCCATATCACTGTTCTGCAAGCATCTGGAAACTGTGTGTAACACTTTAACTAAAACCGGGAGAAGCCATACTACTGTTCTGCAAACATCTGTAAACTGTGTGTAACACTTTAACTAAAACCGGGAGAAGCCATACTACTGTTCTGCAAACATCTGGAAACTGTGTGTAACACTTTAACTAAAACCGTGACAAAGCATACTACTGTTCTGCAAACATCTGGAAACTGTGTGTAACACTTTAACTAAAACCGGGACAAAGCATACTACTGTTCTGCAAACATCTGGAAACTGTGTAACACTTTAACTAAAACCGGGCGAACCCATATCACTGTTCTGCAAACATCTGGAAACTGTGTGTAACACTTTAACTAAAACCGGGACAAAGCATACTACTGTTGTGCAAACATCTGGAAACTGTGTGTAACACTTTAACTAAAACCGGGCGAACCCATATAACTGTTCTGCAAACATCTGGAAACTGTGTGTAACACTTTAACTAAAACTGGGACAAAGCATACTACTGTTCTGCAAACATCTGGAAACTGTGTGTAACACTTTAACTAAAACCGGGACAAACCATACTACTGTTCTGCAAACATCTGGAAACTGTGTGTAACACTTTAACTAAAACCGGGACAAACTGTTCTGCAAACATCTGGAAACTGTGTGCAAAACTTTAACTAAAATCGGGCGAACCCATATCACTGTTCTGCAAACATCTGGAAACTATGTGTAACACTTTTACTAAAACCGGGACAAACTGTTCTGCAAACATCTGGAAACTGTGTATGAAACTATAGCAGAGAGAAGAACAGGGATATGGTTTTGCTCTGCTATAGTTTCACATAGAGTTTTTAGATCATTTTAGAACAGTGATATCATATTGCTACATAGTACATTTGTGTCCAGAATGAGGAGAGCGCCAAATAAGGGACGTGGTCGTGGTGCTGCTGGTGCTGCTGGTGTTGGTGGTGTTGCTGAAGCTCCTGTTGCAAGGAGAGGACGTGGTCGATCTGTGCCAGCTACACGCACAAGTGAAACACCTTCCTCAGGTAGCCGACAGAACCTTCAACGTTATATGGTAGGCCCGAATGGCGCTCAATGAATGGTGAGGCCAGAACAAGTACAGGCGATAGTAGATTGGGTGGCTGACAATGCCTCCAGTTCCTTCACATTGTCTCCCACCTGGTCCCTTGATGAAAGCTCAGAGTTGGCACCTGAACCCCATGACCATCTGTCTTTCACCTCAGCCCCTTGTAAATCAGCCAAGCAGTCTGAGCCCCAAGCCATGCAGCAGTCTCTTATGCTTTTTGATAACTCTGCTAGTGTGCTTTCCATGGGCCATCCACATAGCCCTGCCCCAGAAGTGGAAGACATTGAGTGCACCGATGCCCAACCACTTCTCTTGCAGGATGAGGACATGGAAACACCACCGCAGCACGTCTCTGATGATGATGAAACACAGGTGCCAACTGCTGCGGCTTTCCTCAGTGTGCAGACTGACAAGGAGGGCAGTGGTGAAGGGTGGGTGGAAGATGATGTGGAGGATGATGAGGTCCTAGACCACACCTGGAATGAAGGTCATGTGAGTGATGTGTTCAGTTTGGAGGAAGAGGTGGTGGTCGCACAGAGGCACCAGCACAGCAAAAGAGGAAGCAGGTTGCAAAAGCGGAGCGAGCGTCCCCTAGACATGCCTGCTACTACCCACTGCACCCAGGGACCTAGCACACCAAAGGCTGCTCAAAGGCGTTCCCCAGGGTGGCAATTCTTCAGATAATGTGCTGACTACAAGACACGAGTGGTTTGCACTCTGTGCAACGAGAGACTGAAGCGAGGCATAAATGTTCTAAACCTGAGCACAACCTGCATGACCAGGCATCTAAATTCAAAGCACTTGCTGCAGTGGAATAAGTACCTCAAAATCCAAGAAAGGTCTCGGCCTCCTCCTGCTTCCTCTTCTGCTGCTGCCTCAACCTCTTCCTCCACCTCTACAGTGACAGTGTCACCTGCCACCCAGCAAACAGACGATGTGACAGCAACGCCACCATGTCCGCCACCATCCCCAAGCATTTCCACACAGTCCCATGGAAGCTTACAGCTCTCCATCTCCCAAACACTGGAGAGAAAGAGGAAGTACCCCCCTACCCACCGGCGATCCCTGGCCCTGAATGCCAGCATTTCAAAATTCCTGGCCTTTGAAATGCTGTCATTCCGTCTGGTGGACACAGAGAGTTTTAAAAACCTGATGGCGGTGGCTGTCCCACAGTACGTGGTTCCCAACCACCACTACTTTTCCAGACGAACCATCCCTTCCCTGCACAAACAAGTTGGGGACGAGATCAAGTGTGCACTGCGCAATGCCATCTGTGGCAAGGTCCACATAACCGCTGATACGTGGACCAGTAAGCACGGGCAGGGACTATATCTCACTAACTGCACACTGGGCAAATGTAGTGGTGGGTGGGCCTGAGGCGGCTAGCCATTTGGCGCATGTCCTTCTGCCACTGAGGATTGCAGGGCATTTCTCTTTGCCTCCTGTTGCCTCCTCCTCCTCCTACTGCGCTTTCTCCTCCTCCCCTACCACCTCCTCATCCGCTCAGTGTAACACCTTCACCACCAACTTCAGCACATCCAGGGGGAAATGACAGCAGGCTGTTTTAAAACTGATATGTTTGGGGGATAAACCCCACACTGTACAGCAGCTGTGGACGGGCATTGAACAACAGACCGATGAGTGGTTGTTGCCACTGAGCCTCAAGTCCGGCCTGATGGTGTGCGATAATGGGCAAAATCTCGTAGCAGCTCTGGGCCTAGCCGGTTTGACGCACATCCCTTGACTGGCACATGTGCTGAATTTGGTGGTGCAGAAATTTCTAAAAAACTACCCGGATATGTCAGAGCTGCTGCAGAAAGTGCGGGCCGTCTGTGTGCGCTTTCGGCATTCTCACCCTGCTGCTGCTCGCCTGTCTGCGCTGCAGTGGAACTTCGGCCTTCCAGCTCACCACCTCCTATGCGACGTGCCCACAAGGTGGAACTCCACCTTGCACATGCTGGAGAGACTGTGCGAGCAGCAGCAGGCAATGGTGGAGTTTCAGCTGCAGCACGCACTGGTCAGTCGCTCTGCGGAACAGCACCACTTCACCACCAACGAGTGGGCCTCCATGCGAGACCTGTGTACCATATTGCGGTGTTTCGAGTACTCCACCAACATGGCCAGTGCCGATGATGCTGTCCTCAGTGTTACTATTCCACTTCTATGTCTCCATGAAAAAACACTTTGGGCGATGATGGAAGAGGATGTGGCACAGGAGAAAGAGGAGGAGGAAGAGGGGTCATTTCCACTGTTATCAGGCCAGTCATTCACAAGTGGCTCAGAGGGTGGGTTCCTGCACCAGCATAGGCCAGGTAAAAAAATTTCAAGCCAGGGCACAGTTCTGGAGGATGAGGAGGACGAGGAAGATGATGATGATGAGGAGGAGGAACCGTGTTCACAGCAGGGTGGCACCCAACGCAGCTCGTGGGCATCACTGGAGCGTGGCTGGGGGGATACGGAGGACAGAGATGATACACCTCCCACAGAGGACAGCTTGTCTTTGCCTCTGGGCAGCCTGGCACACATGAGCGACTACATGTTGCAGTGCCTGCTCAACGACAGCCGAGTTTCCCCACATGCTAACTTGTGCTACTACTGGGTGGCCACCCTGCTGGATCCCCGTTACAAGGACAACGCGCCGTCCTTAATTTCCTCACTGGAGCGTGATCGGAAGATGCGCGACTATCAGCGCACGCTGGTAGACACGCTGCTGAGGGCATTCCCAAATGACTCAGGGGGCTCTGTGGAAGCACAAGGCAAATGCAGAGAAGGAGGAAGAGGTCGCCAATGCAGCTGTGGCACTGCCAGCACCTCAGAAGGCAGGGTTAGCATGGCTGAAATGTGGAAAAGCTTTGTCAGCAGCCTGCCACAACAAAAAGCACCACCAGCTGATAGGCAACGTCTTAGCAGGAGGCAGCATTTCAGCAACATGGTGGAACAGTATGTGCGCACACACCTACACGTACTGACTGATGGGTCTGCCCCATTCAACTTCTGGGTCTCCAAATTGGGCACATGGCCTGAGCTTGCCCTTTATGCCTTGGAGGTGCTGGCCTGCCCTGCAGCCAATGTATTGTCTAAACGTGTGTTTAGCACGGCAGGGGGTGTTATCACAGACAAGCGCAGCCATCTGTCCACAGCCAACGTGGACAAGCTAACATTTACGAAAATGAACCAGGCATGGATCCCACAAGACTTGTCTGTAACTTGTGCAGAATAGTCATTTAGACCGGCCTCACACAGCCATTGGTATACTTGTTTTTTTTAATATGTCTCAATATTTTGGGGGCTACCCCAATTAGAAAAAAAAACCAAACAAACAAATAACAGTGTTGGCTACCTCCTCTTCCTCCTCCTCCTCCTCCTCCACCACCGCCACTTCCACCTACACTGCCACAGTCACGGCCTAGTCAACCTCTAGGCTCCTCCTCCACATCCACCTCCTCCCATTTTTATTTTTTTATGTGATTTTAAGTTATTTCCCTATCTACATTTGTTTGTAAGGCACCTGTCCTACTCCTTACCCCCATTTTGCTTCATTTTGCAGCCCTCTAGCTCTTTCCAGGACTTTTTTACAGCCATTTTTGTGCCCAAAAGTTTGCATCACCATTGACTTCAATGGGGTTCGGGGTCCGGGGTCAAGTTCGGGTCAAGTTGGGTACCGAACCCAAACGTTTCCGCAACCCGAACATCCAGGTGTCCACTCAACTCTATATTTAAACCATATTGCAATATTTACAACCAAGAAAAGAAGTAAATGTCCTGTTTTTTCAACCGGGGAGAGACCAGGAATAAGGGCCGCTATCAGGTCGTGGGCGTATTTTTGGAGGTTTTGCTGGGGTATTGATTCGGGGACTCCGCGAAGTTTAATATTGTTGTGTCTTGATCTGTCTTCAAGATCAGCCAGCTTCGCTTTGACAGGTGTTGTCAGATTGTGAGTCTTTGTAGGCGTCTACTAGTTCGTTAATTGTGTTGGTGCAGTCTTGCATTTTGTGTTCGATATGTGTGACTCTGTCACCTAAATGGTGTATCTCTTTGTTGAATTTGGTGAATAGGCCCGAAAGGTTGGTCATTAGCGAAGCTTGGAATGAGAGTAGCATGTCTTTCATCGTGGTGTCGAGTACGGGTTGACCCGAAGTTGGAAAAGACCTCTGGATCGTTGAGAGCTGGATCTCTGTTTTTTGTGGTGTTTGGGAAGGGTGGAGAGTCCATTCTCATCCTTGCTTTGGCTGGGCTGCCTGTAGAGGGGTTTGAAGGTGAGGAGTCTTCTGGGTGTGGTAGAGGAGGTAAGTCCTCGAGGGTTGTAGGGTCTGCGTCTGGCAAGTCTGTGTAGGCTGTGGATGGGGAACTGGCTCCTGTCTCACCGCTCGGGTGAGAGCTGTTGTCCATTGGTGCTGGTCTGTGAAAGAAAGGCGTGAGTTTTTTGGGGTGGTGTTCGTCCTTCCTTTTCCTTGTTGCCATTTATTAATAAAAGGTTGTTCGGTGGGTATAACACAGGAGTTGGTGTTTGTTCGCAAGGGACTATAGTGCTCCGGTCCGCCGTTCAGAGCTGCGGGTTAGGCTACCATGGATAACGATATTTTTGTTCTCTCTTAGCGGCAGTTGTGCTTTAAGTGGAGCAAGGTTGAGGGTGAGTGGCCCGAGGTGTCTAGCGAATTTAGGCTCTTGTAGTTTGGAATAAGACGGTTGTCATTGGTTGGCCAGGAGTTCAGTGGCCAGTTGAGCTTGGGTTTGTGGGCCTTGTGTTGTCCTGTCGTTGTGAGGACTGTAACTGCTGGCTTGTGTTAGGCCTTGGGTGGAGCAATATGGGCGCCTGTCTTGGATTACGAGTTCTCGGGGCCTGTCAGGTTGTCAGATGGGAGCTGGTTAACAGTTATGGTGTCTGGCTGACTAAACCCGACTGCACTTGTACTCTGGTGGGTGATTTGTGTGCAGTTGCAGGCCGCGGGTGCAGCAAGATGGCCACCACGGGTGGATTGTGTAGGCCACGATGGAGCCAGGGGCTCGCGTGCCGGGCTCGCGGCCGGATGTTCATCGCCTGAGCTTTTACCCTATTTTGCGGGCGAGATTGGTGCCTGAGATTTTACTGGATGGTGTGTATTAGCTCCGGGTAGCCTTGGATGTGAGGGATTGGGCTCAGTCCTGTGAGGCCTGATGTGTGGTAGCCTGCGAGTCGGAGCAAGCTACCGACAGTAGGAGTAGGACGCAGCAGGGTGTGGAGAGGTGGTGGGAGAGGCAATATTACCTCAGTAATTGATGATCCGCAGCAGGATGGTGGTGGTGGATTCTGTTTGTAAGCCTCGGAGCTCTGTCTCCATGCGTCCTTCTCCTACGGTGCCAGGCCACGCCCCGTAAATGTCCTGTTTTAAAGGGATGATGCTCATAGAGGATTGTTACTTAGTATGCCAAATGTTGTGCACTTAGAAATCCAAGGGATGAAAATCACTGGTGCTTTGTAGGCTTCAAGTCACTCTGGTCCAACCAAAGCAAACTGAAGCTTATTGCGGACTTCTTCTCTTTGCGCACATAGACAAATTGAGTGGTAATAGAGTACTACCCCATGCGCCCACACTCCATGCCTCCCATGCATCTGGATCAGGTCACTTCAGGTGATTGAACTCCCTAGAACCCCCTAGAACCCCCTTGCATATGTTTTCTGCACAAGCAAACAAAATATGGAGGATGCTCACTGAAATACAATCCTGCTAAGAGCAATGCACAATGAAAAACACTCAACCTCCTTAACTTCTTTAGTTGAAGATTTCTATAGCTTCAAGCTTTGCAAGTCATCACAAACACAATCTCCACAATCACAAACTGATTCCACTGTAAAGATCCTTGAGTTAAAATTCATTTATTTTCTAGAAATGGCTAATAGCCAGCCTAACAAGGAAGCTAACACATTTCAGCCATAGCTATGATTAAGGCATGAACGGTCAAAATGCTTTGAGCAGCCCCATATTTGCTTACACGAGAAGAGCAGAGTAATATAGCAACAAAGGGAAGGTGAATATACAGTATCTCACAAAAGTGAGTACACCCATCACAGTTTTGTAAATATTTTATTATATTTTTTATGTAACAACACTGAAGAAATGACACTTTGCTATAATGTAAAGTAGTGAGTGCACAGCTTGTATAACAGTGCAAATTTGCTGTCCCCTCAAAATAACTCAACACACAGCCATTAATGTCTTAACTGCTGGCAACAAAAGTGAGTACACTCCTAAGTGAAAATGTACAAATTGGGCCCAAAGTGTCCATATTTTGTAAGGCCACCATTATTTTTCAGCACTGCCTTAACCTCCTGGGCATGGAGTTCACCAGAGCTTCACAGGTTGCCACTGGAGTCCTCTTCCACTCCTCCATGATGACATCATGGAGCTGGTGGATGTTAAAAACCTTGCGCTCCTCCACATTCCATTTGAGGAGGCCCCACAGATGCTCAATAGGGTTTAGGTCTAGAGACATGCTTAGCCAGTCCATCACCTTTACCCTCAGCTTCTTTAGCAAGGCTGCTGTCATCTTGGAGGTGTGTTTGGGGTCATTATCATGTTGGAATACTGCCCTACGCCCCAGTCTCTGAAGGGAGGGTATCATGCTCTGCTACAGTATGTCACAGTACATGTTGGCATTCATGGTTCCCTCAATGAACTGTACCTCCCCAGTGCTGGCAGCACTCATGCAGCCCCAGACCATGACACTCCCACCACCATGCTTGACTGAAGACAAGACACACTTGTCTTTGTACTCTTCACCTGGTTGCCGCCACACACGCTTGACACCATCTGAACCAAATACGTTTATCTTGGTCTCATCAGACCACAGGGCATGGTTCCAGTAATCCATGTCCTTAGTTTGCTTGTCTTCAGCAAACTTCGTCAAACGACTTCTGTTCGTTTGATTCCTGTACCTAATGACCTTGGTACGGGACACCAGACTACTCTGGTT
>BLSH010173673.1:782543-794508 GCA_018402905.1 Glandirana rugosa | reverse complement strand
CTTTGGGCTTCTGTAGGGGTGAAAAATTCTCCGAGCCACTCGTAAAATTGTATGGACCTCACAGAGGAGAATGGGAGTTGCAGTTGTGTTCGCCTTATATTGTCGGCGTGACCTCCATGGAGGCACCGCGGACTTTTTCAAGTGGGTACGGTTTCGGTATTCGGGGTGTCTCGTATGAAATTGGGATGGGAGGACGACAACTGAGGTTTGTGCCGTGATCCCCTGGGGAGGGGAGGAGGTGGTTGTTTGACTGGCGTTCAATTACGGGTTGCTGGTCGACCTTCGACTCTACCTGTGGTCTGGGATTTTCGAGTCATGTGGTGATGCCCGTTATATTATCTCAGCTTCCAGCTGGTCGTTGGGCATTAACTTGCGGTCAGTTTGTTGGTGGAGGAGGGGAGGGGTCCCCTAGTGCCGTGTTTGGAGTCAACAGCAGGAGGGTAGGGTTAAAGTATGCTCTGTGGGGCTTATGGCTTTGGCATGGGTGAACTTTTTCAGGCGCCACGGAGGTACCTCCAGTGCGGCTGTTATATTCCGCTTGTGTTGACGTTGAGGGTAAGAGGAGACACTCCAGGTATGTTAAAATGCTCACCGAGCCTCTTAAAAAGTGGGGATGTCTTCGGGTTTCCCCTGATGCACCGGAGCTTTCCTGTTACTCATCCGCTGTCTCTCTCATCCGGTCCCCCCTTAGTAAGGTGGTTATATAGTGCTTAGGTAGTTTAACCTGCTGTGAGAGTAGGGACAGTGGTAAAACAGGCAGATTGAGATTTCCACAGGGAGAGGTCGGGTGTACCAAGATGGCCGCTATAAGAAGGCCTCAGTGCTGTGAGCAAGAATTGCAGGGTATATGAAGTTTAACAAAGGTTTAATCTTGTAGGCAGAGCTGTTTGCGTTCATGAGAGACTTGGTACAGATGATTTAGAGCACTAATATTGCCGTAGAGGTGTACCAATATGGCGGCCGCGGAAGCCTCACTGAAGCCTCGGGCTCGATTTCGGGATGCGGCGGCTCCGAGTATCGGCGCTTTCGTCCCGGATAGAGATACAGGGGTAGATTGAAGCAGATGGCTTTTTTTATAGCAGTGGTGGTAGATTAGGGGCCGGATGGGTGAAATTAAGGGCTTGATGGCCGGGTGCCGAGCGGCCCTCGCCCTAGGCCGATGCTGCAGAGAGCGCTCCCGCTACACAGCTTTCAACAAGGAGGTAGAGGGGATTGTGTAGATCAGTGCTGGGCTGATAGATGGACTCACCGGGTCTGAGGAACGGAGGATTGCGATGGATTGCTCGGAGCTCACTGAAAAGCGTCCGTCTCGTTCCCCGTCAGGCCACGCCCCCCATCATAGGTGCATTTTAAATGATAGAAGTGGAATATCAACCAAAAATCCAGAAAAAAAAAAAACATGATGCAAATGTTATAAATTGATTGCAGTTCAGTGAATAAAATAAGTATTTGATCCCCAAGCAAAACATGACTTAGTACTTGGTGGAGAAACCCTTGTTGGCAAGCACAGAGGTAAGACGTTTCTTGTAGTTGGTTACCAGGTTTGCACTCATCGCAGGAGGGATTTTGGTCCACTCTTCTTTACAGATCTTCTCTAAATCCTTAAGGTTTCTTGGCTGACGCTTGGCAACTCAAAGTTTCAGCTCCCTCCATAAATTTTCTGTAGGATTAAGGTCTGGAGACTGGCTAGGTCACTCCATGACCTTAATGCACATTTTTTGAGCCACTCCTTTGTTGCCTTGGCGGTATGTTTTGGGTCATTGTCATGTTGGAAGACCCATCCATGACTCATCTTCAGTGTTCTGGCTGAGGAAAGAAGGTTTTTATCCAAGATTTTACAATACATGGCCCTGTCCATTGGCCCCTCAATGCAGCAAAGTCAGCCTGTACCTGTAGCAGAGAAACAGCCCAAAAGCGTAATGTTTCCACCTCCGTGCTTGACTGTAGGGCTGGTGTTCTTAGGGTCACGGTCAGCATTTTTCTTTCTTCAAACACGGCTAGTCGAGTTAATGCTCAATTTTGGTCTTATCTGACCACAGCACTTTCTCCCAATCCTTCTCTGAATCATTTAGATGTTCATTGGCAAACTTCAGATGGACCTGTACATGTGCCTTCTTGAGGAGTGGGACCTTGCGGGTGATGCAGGATTTCAATCCATGGTGGCGTATTGTGTTACCAATTGTTTGTTTGGTGACTGTGATCCCAACTGCCTTGAGATCATTCACAAGCTTCTCCCGTATAGTTCTGGGCTAATCCCTCACTTTTCTTATGATCATCCTCACCTCATGAGGCGAAATCTTGCATGGAGCTCCAGACCGAGGGCAATTAATGGTTATTTTGTATTTCTTCTGTAGCCACGTGCTCCCTTAAGAGTGTCTGAAAGTTGTGGTCCACCCACCTGCTGCCCTCAGTCACACATATTCCACACATATTCCAGTCACTGAACAGGCCGGTACTTTGTTTTTGTTGTTTAATTTAGGGATTTGAACTTGGATAGGGATTAGGGATGACTGTGGGATGCCCAGTAATTAAACATAGGACATACTATATACACCTCCGGTATATACACTTCTCCAGCACACTACTTGCTGACCGTTACACTTCTCCTGTACTTCTCTCAAGTACACTACTTACTGACCATTACACCTGTCCTACTGGTCTGAAGGGAAATTTATCAGACCTCTACAATACTTCTTCTTCACCACAGCTAACACACGGTGAGGCCTGATGTAGCCACTGGCAAGGCCTCAGAATTACCCTTTGTGGGTGAGAGCTGTAGTTTTCTCTCACTGAAACCAGACAGCCTCTCTTGTGTAGCAAAGTACGTTGGTGCTAGCCGGGCCTTTGGATGAACTACTACTACTCCCAGCCCATCCTTCAGACACATCCGGTCTGCCCTGCAGTCTAATGGCTCTCCTTCCCCTTGGTTGGTTCCTCCTGGCTTCCACAGACTGCTCTCTGTCCTCCCAGACTGTCCCAGCCTTCTCCTCCAACTCTCAAGGGGCCGCCACTCACCGATTTATTGGTGGATTCCTTTAAAGAGTCTCCTTCCAAGTAGGCCTCAGCTTCTCCCTGCTTCTCCTGTGCCGATCCATGAGCCAACTCCCGCTCCTGGCTGCACCCAAGCCCCAGGCCTCAGGTTCAACCCCCCCAGAAGGGTGATCCCCTCCCGGGCGAGGTCTGATCCTCAGCTCCTGACTACATCCTCACTCTTCCACCCGAACTCTCCTGACACCTGCTGGCAGATTACTGTATTTAAGGAGGCCTGCCCCCTGCCAATCCAGCTGCTGGATTGGTCAGAGCTTCTTGTAATACATCAGGAAGTGACACCTCCTCCTCCATACCCCTTTCCTGAACTTTCCAAGCTCAAGGGGGAGGAATCTCCAAGGGGTGTTCCTTCCCTCTATCTCCAGCCCCTCCCTGAACTACTCCCCTAGCCCAGATCAAAACATTCAGGCCTGCACCTACAGTCAGGCCTGACTAGATTTTTCCTTTCCTATCAAAAATCTACAAGAGTAAAGCACCTATACTATGGGGGTGCTACACTTCCATTTGTGAATAATCTCTCCAACAGTTGTTTCCTTCTCACCAAGCTTCTTCCTGATAGTCTTGTAGCCCATTCAAGTCTTGTGCAGGTCTACAATCATATCTCTGACGTCCTTTGATAGCTCTTTGGCCTTGCCCTTGATGGTGAGGTTTGACTGGTATAAAGAGATTCTGTGGGCAGGTGTCTTTTATACAGTACACATAATGAGTTGTCGTTAGGAGCACCTTCTTAAATTGACAGGACTGTACCACATGAGCACATACTGTAGCCAGTTTCTGGGAGCCAGAATTATTGTTGATTGGTAGCATTGCAGAATATGGGCTACAGCATTGATCAGTGTATTCTGAATACAATAGTTCAACAGGAAGGATTCAACTAGTTGGTTAAATGGAAAAAAACGGACTCGATTCCCCCATCCACACACTCAATGTACAGTAGATAGGGAAATCAAGTCAGTTTTTTTTTCATTCAACCCACTGGTTTAACTGACTAATGTATGGACTGGCTTAGAATGTAGTGTTCTAGTTGCTGCAATTAACCTGTGCTGAGATCCAGCATTCTAGATTTTGAAGCCACAGATTGAAAACAACATGACTTTAGGAACTTTGTTCATCTAGTATGACAATGAGTGGGGCTTTTGCTTAAGAGGTGGCCTGCGGAATTTATGAATGCAGAAGACTTCTTACTTGTCTTTTATCACTTATTTAATAACATTTAAAATAGGTGGAGTAGATTTCCGGTTTATACCAAACTAATTATAGAGAATCACTCATTAACCAAGCATTAAATAAGAACGTAAGAAAAATTATTAACACGAGCGCTGGGTTCAGGGAAGTCCACAGATTATCCTTGAAGTAGATTAATTATCAGGTGGAGTAGATTGTCTTTATATTATTTTTGTTTAGGTGTAGATCTTTTAAACACTCTGATGAACAAGCACATTATCAGATGCACTTGTTTTCTAATTCACCAAGGAGAATTAGGTTGCACATATCCCCTACCCCGACAATACACAAACATCTATCCGTTGCACCAGAGGTCCAGAAAAGCACTGTTTACTACAAGGCTGTTGTGGACCTATTTTTTTATTCCCTACCCCCATTTGCCCTTGCCCAATGCTAAAGGGCATATGGATTGGCATCAATATGATGATACTTATTGCCCCCTATTGTTGGCATACTAGACCATAAATCACTTTGTGTTGTGATGGTGTAGTTTGAAGGAAGAGGGGCATGTTACTGGTGATATTGGTGGATGTTAACAAATGGCTGGATGGGTGGATATTTAAAAATGTGTTCATCTATACGCTTGACAAACCTAAAATTAAATTTTGCACTTGGTGTAACAATATCCTACTAGGAAACCAGTAAGAGAATCATGCGTGCAGTTCACTTTTACCTTCACTGACCCTAAAAATGCTCTTGGGATGTAATCCACAACAGTTAATGTTGGAAGTATGTGAGTTCAGCTGAACTCACTGCATTAAATCAGATCAAATACACTAGCAGGTTTATTGTAGGTCAGTTTGATAGTTACATTCAATGTGTTAATGACAACGAGTACTTGTTAAATAGGTCTGGCCTGTATCTAGAATGAAATCGATCTAGTCAGGTTAGATCTCTCCAACATTAGAGGGCAAAAAGGAGATCAGAAACATGTGCTTGGGTTACATGGTTTTCTCACCATTTGCTTGATTGTTACTCAGCATTTACAATTAGCAAATTAAACCACAAATGTAAAATATATTAAAAAGATGTAGTTCTTAAAAATATTGTGTAGGAAAAAATATGGAAACATTTGAGGAGGAATGCAAAGATTTAACATTATTGGAGGAAATAAGCATTTCATTCAGCAGCGCCTGCTGCTTCACTATTTACATAGCTCTCCACACCTGTCAATCACTGGGCTCACATGCTGTTATCCATGCTGCAGCCAATTATACATTTAACACCATCACAGAAGTGAGAAGGAAGAGGCTGTAGGTGTGCATTGCAATCTACTGTATAGAGAGATTTGAAACATACACAGAAAGCAGTAAGCTGTTCCAGGATCAGAATGCATGCAGTCTGCTTATTCTGAGTTTAGCTCTATAACAGAATATTTGGCTATATATCTTAAGTGGAAAAGCCATAAAAATGTATTTACCATGACATTGTTTAACAGATTAGGACATGGGCCAAATGATCAGACAGAGAGTAACAGTAACTTGTTTAATAAACAGGTGAAAAATAAGGAGCAATAATGCTAAACAGGGTCAGAATGGCAAAGAAAGATCATCCACTGTAAAATAATTCAAAACAGATTATGAAAGTTGCTAAGAAGCTGGATGATCCAAGGACAAAAAAACACCCTATAGAACTGCAGTACCCTTGTGGCAGTTGGGAGGGATTCCCCTTAGTATCTAGATCTTTGTGCTATTATGCTTCTACTACAGTTAGTCCCACTACAATCTGCCACAGTCAGTCTACTACGTAAATACTCCTGTTACAACACAGTTCGCACCAGAACTTTCAAACACCACACAAGTTCGGACCTTAATAGGGAACCCAATTAAAGTCAATGGGACCCGAACTTCAAAAATCAAAAGTGCCCATTTTGAAGGCTTATATGCAAGTAATTGGGCATACAATGGTTATAGGGGTCCGGGTCCTGCCCCGGGGGACATATATCAATGAAAAAAAGTTTGTGAAAAACTTCATTTTTAAAGGAGCAGTGATTTTTTGATTTTTGAAGTGAAAGCATAAAAATGAAAAACTCCTTCCAATATAGTGCCTGGGGAGTCCCCTTAGTCTACCTGTAAAGTGGCAGATCTGTACCATGTCTAGATTTTGCTGCAGCAATAATTGCATTTTTAAAGCCCAAAAAAAAAGACATTTTCCCCGCAAGCTGCCTTTATTTTGCTCAGCAACAGCTGGTAAGCCAGTGTGTATGATGAGGCCACGATGTAGTGTACTGGGAACAAGATTAGAGATTTTTTGTTTAAATTCTGGTGTCACTTTGACTTTGGATAGTGGTAACGGGTGCGGAAAATTGGTCTTTGAGTGTCGGTGGCGCCTTCTCACTGTAACCCTATAGAGGTACTCTGTAAAATCTGCAGATGTGCTGAAAAAGGACCAGACAGCTGAGCTTTGGGAAGTGGGCCGGGAGATAACAGCTGCAGAATGTGATGGGATAGGGTGGCTGCTCTCTACTCTTTCTTGGCGTCGGCCTCCTTCGGGTTGTGCCGCCTCACCTTCAGTTTCCTCCTCTACTCTAACTGGCACCCAAGTCGCATCAGTGACCTCATCATCATCATCATCTCCATCTCCTCCATCTTCATCATAATCATTACCATGGAGACAATTTGTCAATATGCTGGCGGAACATGAATGCTAATTTGTCTACCAGTGTTCTCTCCTCTCTCTAGGCTCATGTTCCTGTCATCCTCAACCTCAGAACCAACATCTGAATCCAGTAATGGCTGGGCATCATCAAAGCGCAAGTGGCTGACACTGTAGTCAAATGCTGACTCCTCCATGGCTGATATTGGGGCTATAGCAGGAATAAATGTGGACAAGGAGGCAGGTTTATCCATTTTGGCAATGGGAGGAAAAATTATTGGGAGGGAGCAAATGTAAAAAAGAAGTAGAAATTTGTAAGTAGATGCACTTTAATCAATGGAAAGTGGTGTTTGGTGCACTTTCCTTTGAGTACTCACACTACACAGACACACTCCAGGAATACACTATAATATACTGCAATATAATGCATCAAAGGTACAGTGACGCACAGAACTATATGGCGTTAAACTGGCAGTAACACATACAGAAGTAAATGGTGTTAAACTGGCAGTAACGCACAAAACTATATGGTGTTAAACTGGCAGTAACGCACACAGAACTATATGGCATTAAACTGGCAGTAACGCACACAGAACTATATGGCGTTAAACTGGCAGTGACACACACAGAAGTAAATGGCGTTAAACTGGCAGTAACGCACACAGAACTATATGGCGTTAATCTGGCAGTAACGCACACAGAACTATATGGCGTTAAACTGGCAGTAACGCACACAGAAGTAAACTGCGTTAAACTGGCAGTAACACACACAGTAGTAAATGGCGTTAAACTGGCAGTAACGCACACAGAAGTAAATGGCGTTAAACTTGCAATAATGCAATCAAATATACAGTGTTCAACTGTCACTACACTGATGCTATCTGAACTGTCCCTACTCTAGCTATACATTAATGTAAAGATTAGTGACACGGTCTCACTACACTACACTGAAACTATCGGAGCTGTCCCTACTCTACATATACATTAATGTATATATGAATGACATGGTCTCACTACACTACACTGAAACTATCTGAGCTGTCCCTACTCTAGCTGCACACTATGCAAAGCTAAATGATGGTCCTCCTCACTAAACTCACACTATCCCTTACAGTGTTGCCAACCTCCTGCAGCGTTTTTTACTGGCAAAACATGGAAAATTTACTGGCGGAGCACATTTTTTTACTGACAACCAGAAAAATAACAGAACTCCTATTAAAATCTAATTGAATCAATTGATATTTAAACACAACATGGAAACACTGACAATACCCATATCAAGTAAGTTTGCCTGGTTTACACTTAAAAAGTCAGCACAGCATGACAAATGATCAGACCCTGATATTTATAGACAGTTGTAAAAATCACAGATTTTTACAAACTGCCAGTAAATTTACTGGCAGTTGGCAACCCTGATCCCTTGACTGACACTAAACTAATATTCTACACTGACAATTGAAGCACAATAGCACAGTATAGAACACTAACTAACTAATAGCACTGATCCCTGTTCTATGTCTCTCCAGCCGAAATCACACTGAAAATGGCTGCCATTGAAAGAATACTTTTATACTGTGGGGAGGGAATGAGCCATGATTGGATAAAGTCATGATGACAGTGTCCAATAATGACTCTGACAGTACTCTGTGCCCTGATTGGCTGAAGCTTTCAACAATCAGGGCTTGCAATGCATTGTTCAGTGCCGCATTGCATTTTGGTCGGTTTGGGGGGGGGGGGGCGAACAAACGGTCAAACGTCCCATTTGTTCAGATGTTCGCCGAACAACCGAATAGCGAAAGTTTGGCCCGAAATTATGCTCGGGCCAAACCATACGCCCATCCCTACTGGCTACCTGTACTGTCCTGCTATTGTCCTGTTACCAGTTAGTCCTTCTACCTGCCCAGCTTACTACCAGTCTAACTTGCTGTCTGGTTCCCTACCAGTCTCATGGCCTGTATGGTCTACTTCTGGTGTTGTGCGCTACTAGTAAGCCTTGATACCAGCAAAACCTAGTACCCATTCAATGCAGCCAGATCTTTCATTCTCCCAGGCCCTACCTAACTCCATATTTGTAAGCGATTGTTGGGTGACAAGGGAGTAGATTGCAGCTATGTCCAAACTTCCACGAATGGGTCTCTGGCAGAATATCAGCTATCCCTTAGAATCCACCCACAGGGATGGCAGTCATATCAAGGCATGGGTCCACTTCCATGCTCTGAGACAATTTGAGGAAAGAGTCAATACCAACAGTTTATAACAATATGTAGTGCTCACCCCTGGAGGGACTGCTGAATACTGACCCAGGTGAAACCTAAAACTGTAAAATACTGTAAAATGTTCCAGTCCCATGCAAGTTAATCAATATTTGCTGGTGTTGCAATATGAAGGGAGACAATGATCAAACACACAGCCATCCCCATGTATTACTCCTAAATGTAGCTCGTACCCCTTTTCTCTAACCATGTTCAAAACAAGCTAACTAGGTATAAAATTGCAAAACTTTATGACTTAGGGCTTCGGCACATGGGCACAGAGGGCCATACAGTATCGAAACTGGCCATTTTTCTGTGCCTGGGAGTCACAGGTGCTGTATACTACTTCACCACTACAGAACAATGGCATTAACACCTTTATGTCATCTCATGTTCCTTGATTACTGGAGATCACTAGCTCTGGCTCAACAAGCACTGTTTTCATTTAGTAGTGAAATACTGCAGTATACTGGAAGATGATAGGCTTTCTGCCCAAGCTGCTTTCTAAAGAGAACAAATCATAAGACCATCTGTAATCATATGACCAAGTTTGGTCTGCTTGATCAGTCCAACAACAATGTTCAGTCATGTTGCCAGCTCTTTGGCCAGGATTTTTCAAGTCCAAGAGACAGATAGTATGGGGAGATCAGGTGCTGGGGGGCAGGGCCCTGTTTAAAAGTCAACTCTGATTGGTCTCTTATTGACATGCTACTGTGTTTTTGTGTTTGATGTTATGACAGAGTGCAGCAGAGGCGGCTCTAGGCTTTGTGAGGCCTTAGGCAAAACCTAGACCTGAGGCCTTACTAACGACCATAATGGGAAAAATAATTCAAGTGATAAAAAAATTAACTTTATAAATTGCATATATTAAGAGCTTTAAAGTGCTGGTGTCAGTACCCTCTATCTCGGTGCTGGTGCCAGTGTCAAATTAGGTGGTTGCAAGGCCCCTGGGAGTGTGAGGCCTTAGGCGACTGCCTAATTTGCCTAATTAGAGACCCGCCTCTGGAGTGCAGCTCCTCAAATGCCAAAGAAACAATTGCTAATGTACCCGTAGGATAAATGGTACTAGTGATACCTGGCATAAATCTAGTGCTTCACCATCTGTATCCCTTAGCATGTAGAAGTACTGTCACAGTCGATGTCCAATGTCTTCACAGCTTCCTTTTCCTTCCTGGTACTGCCGCTTTGTGTCTCATAGTTCAGTCAGGGGCGTTTGTCCAGAGTGGAGTATTCTAAAGAAGACACAATTACATTCTGCACCTGACCTTACATACCGTTATAGAGGTCGCAGTTGTTTGTAGTTTGCCTTATTAATAAGCATAGACTATACATGTTCCCTTAAAGTAGTAGTAAACCCTCCTATGATTTTCAGCCAAGGAAGCTGCCATCTTGGCCTCTGTTTAATCTTCAACTGCCATGATGCTGCACATGTGATCAGCTATGACACCAGCCATTGGATGGTTTGACAGTATGGTTTAGAGCACAACCAATGGGAGTGTTACATTTCCGGCACATGCTGGAAATGTGACTGGTTTTTAACCTGTTAAATGCATGGGTTTACTACCGCTTTAAGGTTAAAGGGTCAGACTCTGGTGAGAGGCTTTAGTGTTCATTATAAACTCAACCTCAGTGCATAGGGAGTGATTTGTTTATTTTGTCATCATAGAATCATTTAATATTATGATTATATTGTAGCTATTTAGCAATGATATTATAGGATTGTACACTTAAGTAATGATGTTTTCTTAACAATGTTTGATTTACTTTCTCACCCCTGAACGGGGTTATTACAACTGATACTAATATAAATGCACAATGAAGCTGGTTTTCAACTGCTTACTGAATTTAATACAGTATATGTTATCTATAACTGGCATGTTGGTACCAGATATGTGATATTAGAATGTTGGGTGTATTAATGTTCTGTTTATTTCATCAGTTTATTATCTATCTGGAGAGGAATTTTTCTAAAACATTCTTAGATTAGTATGTTTCTAATTTGCCATAATCCTTTTGATTGTAACATGATCTGCCTGCCTCTCAAATGTATTCCTCCATACAATGAATTAAAATGCTGCGTTAAAAAAACAGTATATGAAATGGCATCCATTAACTGCAGCCCCATTCCCTGCATTAGGGTAATTAATACATTTTCTAAAATTGTGTAGTTGCCCCTAGGGATAAGCTTTGGGTTCGAGTCGAGACCCCCAAGAACTCAGGTCAGTGAACTGTCAAACAAACTGCAGTCTGTACACAAACTGGCCAGGGATCTGTCATTTTGCAGCAGTATTGTGACAGGATGCCCATTTAACAAAAGGTTTCAAACTAGTCTTGAAAAATTCCAGAAAAAGTAAGATTCGGCTCCCATAGGCTTCACCAAGGTTCACCAAACCTCCTGCAAACTGAAATTTGCCCAGTTTGTTCATCCCTAGTTGCCCCCCCCCCCATGTGATAAGACATAAGGTCATAAGGTTGTAATACTTGGAATGCGTGGGATTACTTTATGCCATGGTGAAAAGGCAATGATGAGTCATAGACCATGATAATTTTGTGTTAGAAGCATAGGTTTCATTTTAAAGCTTGAGAAGGATATATCACAGACTTTATAGGGCTATTATTAGGACTACTTTTGTCCTCAAATTATAGAGTTGAGCGGACACCTGGATGTTCGGGTTTGGCGGGTTCGGCCGAACTTCGCGAAAAAGTTTGGGTTCGGTACCGAAATTGACCCTGAACCCTATTGTCAAGTCAATGGTGACCCGAACGGATATTTCAGACACTATATAGGAAGAGTTCGAAATTTTACTTTGGATACGAAGATTGTGTTTTAATAGTACCAGATACTG
>BLSH010173673.1:732569-766631 GCA_018402905.1 Glandirana rugosa | reverse complement strand
TTCGTCAACCGAATTGACTGTTTAATGACTTCAAACTTCAATATTGAGGTTTGGTCATTAAAGTGTCATTTATCTATTTATTATTTAATAATACAATATTGTATATCTTATTATTATATAATAAATCGAACTAATTTTTTCATGGAAAAGTCGTCGTCGTCTAAGAGGGAGAATTGACACACTCTTTTTATACTCTAAAACCCATTTGGAATATGGGTATTTGGGTACAAAAAAGGAACATCAATTCTCCCGACCCGACTTTCCCTCGTAAACAGAGACACAAGACCATTAAAATTACTTTTTAGAATTTTTGCACTTGTCCCACCCTTACCCACATTTTCCTTCCTTTTGCAGACCTCTAGGACCTTCCTGGGCTTTTTTACAGCATTTTTAAGATTTTTCATTAAAATTACCAGAACACAGAGACAAATGCTCCCTTTCAGCCCAGCCCTCTTAACTACAAGGAAAAAACATGGGTTTATGGGTATAAGGTTTACCCAAAATCTCATATTTTTCTCACACAGTTAAGAGGGAGAATCTGCTGCTGCTGAAAAGGTACTTTTTTAATCAAGCTAAATAATATATTATTATTCTATATGTTATAACATAATAATTTATTATTTATCTATTTACTGTGAAATTACTGGTTTGGAGTTATAACTTCAAACTTCAGTAATTTGTCAGTTAAGCCAACTGCTTGACTACCGTTTTTTGGAAATATAGCAAACCTTAAAAACAATATATAATAATTATTTGTATATTACTTAGTTATGGTAATTAGCCACTTGCCACTCAGGCCAATTCTGACACTTCTCTCCTACATGCAAAAATCATATTTTTTTGCTAGAAAATTACTCAGAACCACCAAACATTATATATATGTAGTGCCCCCACGGTATAGGTGTATTTTCTAGCAGGGTTTTTGGCTAGGAGAGGTAAATTTAGTCAGGCCTGACTGTAATGATCAGTCCTGGATGTTTTGATCTGGGCTGGGGAGAGAGGCACAGGGAGGATTGGGTGAAACTAACAGATGAGGTCACCAGAGCCTTCCCCTTCTTTCTAGAAACCTAGAGAAGGTTTTCTGGTCAGAGAGCTGGGAGGTGGGTGTAGCCATCTGGAGGGTTCCAAGGAACCCTGACCAATCTCCAAGAAGGGTTGGCAGGGGGCAGGCCTCCTTAAATACTCAGGGTCAGCCCAATCTGGGAGTAGTGTCGGGTGGAAGTCTGGAGATGTAGCAGAGGCGCTGTGGTGCAGGCCTCTACCCGGGAGGTTGCCCCCGTCTGGGGAGGGTAACCTTGGGGCCTGGGAGTTCAGGTGCAGCCAGGAAAGAGAGTGATTCCTGGAGCCGCACAGGAGGAACAGGAGAACAGTGGAGGTGCTACAGGAGGAGTTAGAGACTTTAAAGTATCTACTGGTGTGGTGAGTGACGGTCCCTGGGACTGGAAGAGAAAGTGCTGGAGCAGGCTGGGAGAGGAATAGTGGACAGTCTGTGGGAGCCTTGGGAGCCAGTCAAGGGAAAGCAGAGTCACTACCAGAGAGATGCTCCTTGAAAAAGTCACATGTGCTAGTGACGAAACGTACGTCGGGGAAGAGCTGGTGACGTCATGACCGCCCTGTGGACAGCGTGCGACCAAACAAGGATGATTACCCAGGGGATTGCAGCTTATTGTTTTATGGTTTATTACCCGAGTGCACCGGAGTTGGTGCACTGGAAAATGTGAGTGTTTTTAATCTTTTTTTAATAAATAGGAATATTTTAAAAAGGGATTCATGCAGTTTCTTCCTTTCCATACATATCACCATGTTGAGTCTGATACAGTGTATGCTTGAGGAGGATTTAACCCCAAAGGGGAAAGTGCGACTTGGCCCATCAGGGGTCGCACCTGAAGGTGAGCGCATAGTGTAACTGGTGGTGGTGTGTGGTCCCACTGTGAAGCACGTTAAGCTTGGAATACATATGCCTTAGATGTTGACAGCTCACACTAATCAAAGATTAAGATTGATTGCCGCATGCATTTTATATTAAAGCACTGAGTTTTATGCACTTCCACACTTTAGCCACAGGGTGGCAATATTTTGTGTGTAATTTTCTATTGCGCCGCACCAACTTATGATTTATAGGTCGATGGGACCCGGAAGAGGATGGGCTGGGAGTTGTAGTCCGTCAAAGGCCTGGTTAAGCACTAAAGTGCCTTGCTGCACATTCAGGGGCTTGTGATCCCTGGCCTGTAATGTGTGTTCTTGAGGTCCTGCTGAAACAGGGTAGGCCTCACCACGTGCTAACCGCAGCGAAGAGAAAGGTGTAGAGAAGCATGATAAACTTCCTTTCAGGCTGGAAACTAAGTTCTGAGCTGGAGAGAAGCAAATAAGTGTAAAGTAGAGAGTTCTGTGTGGTGAGAGAACTGTAAGAGTAACGGTCAGCAAGTGAAGTGCTGGAGAGTGGAGAGGAGCAATAGTCTGCAGGGGGAGAGTCTGCAGTGAAGTGTGCATATACAGGCTTGTATACGGGGTCTTTGTACCATAATTCCCTGGGCATCCCACAGTCAACCCTTATCCCCATCCAAGTTATTTCCCCAAATAAAACAACAAAAACAAGAACTGGTCTGGTGAGCGTTTTCCGATGTGTGATATATGGTGTGATTGAGGTCAGCTATCAGGTGAACCACTACTACAAGCCACTCTCAAGGAAGACATGGCTACATATATTTTTTTAGCAAACACCCTAGGGAATAAAATGGTGGTCAATGCAACTTTTTCTGTCACACGGTATTTGCGCAGTGAGGATCAAATTTGTAATGTGTGAATATGTAACCTGTGTGTATCTGGCTCCGATACTAGCCAGTGCCTCACCAGCCACTGACCTCACCACATGTCCCTGCAACACACTGTGTAATGACTGATAAAGTACACTGTATAATAACTGATCCAATACACTGTGTAATGACTGATTCAGTATAATATATAATGAATGATCCAACACACAGTATAATGACTGATCCAGTGTAATATATAATGACTGATCCAGTACACTATATAATGACTGAACCAGTAAATTATATAATGACTGAACCAGTACACTATATAATGATTGATCCAATACACTGTATAATAACTGATCCAGTACAATATATAATTATTGATCCAGTATATTATATAATGACAGATCCAGTACACTGTATAATTACTGATCCAATACACTGTGTAATGATGTATCCAGTACACTATATAATGATTGATCCAGTACACTGTATATTTACTCACCTAATACATTGTATAATCACAGATCCAGTGCGCTGTATATTTACTGATCCAATACATAGTATAATGACAGATCCAATAGACTGTATATTTACTGATCAAATACTCTGGATAATGCCTGATCCAGTACACAATATAATGATTGATCCAGTACACTATACAGTATCTCACAAAAGTGAGTACACCCCTCACATTTTTTGTAAATATTTTATTATATCTTTTCATGTGACAACGCTGAAGAAATTACACTTTGTTACAATGTAAAGTAGTGAGTGTACAGTTGCATAACAATGTAAATTTGCTGTCCCCTCAAAATAACTCAACACAGTCATTAATGTCTAATCCGCTGGCAACAAAAGTGAGTACACCCCTACGTGAAAATGTCCAAATTGGGCCCACTTAGCCATTTTCCCTCCCTGCTGTCATGTGACTTGTTAGTGTTACAAGGTCTCAGGTGTGAATGGAGAGCAGGTGTGTTAAATGTGGTGTTATCGCTCTCACTCTCTCATACTGGTCACTGGAAGTTCAACATGGCACCTCATGGCAAAGAACTTTCTGAGGATCTGAAAAAAAAAGAATTGTTGCTCTACATAAAGATGGCCTAGGCTATAAGAAAATTGCCAAGACCCTGAAACTGAGCTGCAGCACGATGGCCAAGACCATGCAGTGGTTTAACAGGACAGGTTTCACTCAGAACAACAGACAACCATGGTCGACTAAAGAAGATGAGTGCACGTGCTCAGCATCATATCCAGAGGCTGTCTTTGGGAAATAGACATATGAGTGCTGCCAGCATTGCTGCAGAGGTTGAAGGGGTGGGGGGTCATCTTGTCAGTGCTCAGACCATATGCCGCACACTACATCAAATTGGTCTGCATGGCTGTCAACCCAGAAGGAAGCCTCTTCTAAAGATGATGCAAAAGAAAGCCCTCAGATTGCTGAAGACAAGCACACTAAGGACATGGATTACTGGAGCCATGTCCTGTGGTCTGATGAGACCAATATAAACTTATTTGGTTCAGATGGTGTCAAGCGTGTGTGGCAGCAACCAGGTGAGGAGTACAAAGACAAGTGTGTTTTGCCTACAGTCAAGCATAGTGGTGGGAGTGTCATGGTCTGGGGCTGCATGAGTGCTGCCGGCACTGGGGAGCTACAGTTCATTGAGGGAACCATGAATGCCAACATGTACTGTGACATACTGAAGCAGAGAATGATCCCCTCCCTTTGGAGACTGGGCCACAGGGGGCAGTATTACAACATGATAACGACCCAAAACACACTTCCAAGATGACCACTGCCTTGCTAAAGAAGCTGAGGGTAAAGGTGATGGACTTGCCAAGCATGTCTCCAGACCTAAACCCTATTGAGCATCTGTGGAGCATCATCAAACGGAAGGTGGAGGTGCGCAAGGTCTCTAACATCCACCAGCTCCGTGATGTCATTATGGAGGAGTGGAAGAGGACCCCAGTGGCAACCTGTGAAGCTCTGGTGAACTCCATGCCCAAAAAGGATTAAGTCCCAATTTGAACATTCTCATTGGGGGGTGTACTCACTTTTGTTGCCTGCAGTTTAGACATTATTGGCTGTGTGTTGAGTTATTTTGAGGGGACAGCACATTTACACTGTTATACAAGCTGTACACTCACTACTTTACATTGTAGCAAAGTGCCATTTCTTCAGTGTTGTCACATGAAAAGATATAATAAAATATTTACAAAAATGTGAGGGATGTACTCACTTTTCTGAGATATTGTATAATTGCTGATCCAATACACTTTATAATTATTGATTCAGTACACTTTATATGATTGATTGAGTACATTATATAATGAATGATCCAGTACACCAGTACAAGTACTGCATATGGAATTATCAATCAGAGTAGTGGAATCCCAATAGATGTTTATTTGTCTCTATCTCTTGAACTATATATACTTATGTAGACTGTCCTTTATGTTTTCTGTAGAACATCATCAATAAGCTTGGAAGTGATGTACAAATGTACAGAAGTATCTGAGGTAAAGAACAATGCACAGAGATAAGTGGGTCAAATTTACTTTACCTAGAATAGTATAAAAAAAGAACTGTGACTCATATAACTATCTCCTTTATCTCTCTGAGGTTCTATATAAGCATTTCTTTAAAGCGTAACTCCACTTTTATTGAGAAAAAAACATTCCCCCCTGGGTGATCTGTGTACATTGCAAGGATTATAACATATTGTGCTGCAGATTACCACCTTTTGTTATTTTGAAGAAATCCCTCTGTGTTTGTCTATATCCATGTGGAAAGTGAGTCTAATGGGAGTGGTTTCATAATTATCAGTCAGCTGTGCAGCTGCAGGCCTCTAATGAGGAAATCTGCTGGGCCTGCATCTCTTTAGACGTGATTTCCTACTTGGAGTATCTCACCAAAAATGACTTTGATTGTTTCAGGGGATGCCTGAAATCTGACTTGTATCATAGTGTAGACTTCTGGGAAAATCAGTGAGCCAATCACACAAGCAGGAAATTATGTTTCCGGGTACAGAACACCTCCAGGTAGCCATATTGCATTGAATTTTCAGAAAATTACAGTGGCTGCAGATTGATAAGGAAAGGTCATTTTTAACCACTTGCCGACCGTCCACTTGACGGCGGTAAAGTGGTTTGTTATCACGAAACGCTGTCACTTGACGGCGGCCGCGAGAATGAGTATAGTGCGCGCACGCGCTGCCGGGGGCGCGCTCGCACGCTCACTGTGTTCCCTGGGGGCCAGAGAGCGGGTAGGGCGGACTTGATCTCTGCCGGCTGAGAGAATGGAGGTCCATGTATGTAAACACGGATTTCTGTTCTGACAGAGGGAGAAGGGATGTGATCACAGGCTTCCTGTATATGGAAGCTGTGATCACTCCCCTCCCCCTGCCAGCCCAGCCCCCATACAGTTAGAACACACTGAGGGAACACAGTTAACCCTTAGAGCGCCCCCTCCAGGTTAACAACTTCACTGCCAATGGCATTTACACAGTAATCAGTGCATTTTCATAGCACTGATCGCTGTATAAATGCCAATGGTCCCAAAAAAAGTGTCAAAATGGTCTGACATGTCCGCCACAATGTCGCAGTACCACTAAAAATCACAGATCGCCACCATTACTAGTAAAATATAAAAAAAAAATAAAAACCCCATAAATTAATTCTCATCATTCGTAAACGCGGCAACTTTTGCGCAAACCAATCAATAAACTCTGATTGCGATTGTTTTACCAAAAATATGAGGGAGAATATAAATCGGCCAAAACCGATGAAAAAAAATGTTTTTTTTTAATTTTTTTTGGATTTGTATTTTAGCAAAAAGTAAGAAATATTGTTTTTTTTGCAAAATTGTCGCTCTTGTTTTGTTTATAGCGATGATCAGAAATGACTCAAAGGGGATCAAATACCACCAAAAGAAAGCTCTATTTGTGGGGAAAAAAGGACGCAAAGCTTGTTTGGGTACAACGTCGCACGACTGCGCAATTGTCAGTTAAAGTGACGCAGTGCCGAATCGCAAAAAGTGCTCTGGTCCTAAACTTGGAAATCCTTTCTGGGGCTGAAGTGGTTAATAACATTCAATTACAATATGACTTGTATCACAATTGTATACACTATATTATTTTTTCTTTATTTGTTCTTTTTTTCCCCACGAAAGTGGAGTTACCCTTTAACATTTCTGAATTCTGTAAAATGTTCATGTTTTCATAAGCTTTATGGATAATAGATAGATACATAGATAATGATGGATACACCCATTAATAACTACTTCCCACAGTCAAATGATGGCCGATCGGGAGCTCTCCCATCCTGGGTAGACAGCACGTTCTTCCAGGATCATGCCCCGTGATCTGTGATCACCATTATAAGCAAAACAAAAATAAAAGAAAAAATAATTGTAAAACAATAAAAACATTTTTTAAAAAATGTAAAAAAATTATTATTTTCATATATTAATCATCATCTGTTGTTTTTTTTTTTTTTTTTACATACTGTCACCAGTCAGTGTTCTTGATCACTGTCACACCAGTCATATGGTGATACTGTACTGCACTGGTAACAGTAAAAAATAAATAAATAAATGTAAAAAGGAAACAAATGTTATTTATTTTCCAAAAAATTGAGACAAGAAATTACAACTTCAAAAAAACTCACCCTGCCTCTTACTTAATACCCTGGACTGTCTACTTTCCAAAAAGGGTTCATTTGGAGGGTATTTGCACTGTCCTGGCATTTTAGGGTCTCAAGAAATGAGATAGGCTGTCAATACGTAAGGACTTATCGATTTTCACATATACAGTATGTACCATAGATTGTAGACTCTAAAATTTTCTTACAGACTAAATAATATACACTGATTTGGGTTATTTTTATCAAAGAAATGCAGCAGAATAAATTTAGGCCTAAATTTCTGAAGAAAGATTATTTTTTTTAATCATTTTATAACAGAAACTAAAAAAAAGTGCATTTTGCAGTCTTTTTTTGTTTATTTAGCAAAAAAAAAAAAAACCAACAACCCAGTGGTGATTAACCACTTCAGCCCCGGAAGGATTTACCCCCTTCCTGACCAGAGCGATTGGCACTGCGTCATTTTAACTGACAATTGCGTGGTCGTGCGACATTGTACCCAAACAAAATTGACATCCTTTTCCCCCCCACAAATAGAGCTTTCTTTTGGTGGTATTTGATCACCTCTGTGTTTTTTTTATTTTTTTGTGCTATAAACAAACAAATAGCTATAATAAATATCCAAAAAAATATATATAAAAAAAAAACTGTATTCCTCAGTTTAGGCAGATATGTATTCTTCTATATATTTTTGGTAAAATAAAATTGCAATAGGCATATATTAATTAGGCTGCACAAAAGTTATTGTGCCTACAAACTATGGGAATAGATTTACAGAATTTTTATTATTTATTTTTTTTAGTAGTAAAGGCGGAGATTTTATTGGGACTGTGACATTGCAGCAAGCAGATCGGACATTTTTGACTCTTTTTTGGCACCAATGACATTTATACAGCGATTGGAGCTTTAAATAGCCACTGATTACTGTGTAAATGTCACTGGCAGGGAAGGGGTTAACACTAGGGGGCAATCAAGGGGTTAAGTTTTCCCTGGGAAGTGTTTCTAACTATGGGGGGGGGGGGTGTAGTGACTGATTCCCGATTACTGGGAACAGCAAATTTCTCTCCACTTCCCTGTCAGAACGGGGATCTGTTTGTTTACATCAACAGATCCTCATTCTGGTATGGAGAGAATATATATAGGTAACCAGAGTTCAACTCAACAGAGTATGTACCTGGGGACTTTGTATGGATTGGTATTAGGTATTAGGTCCAAGTGAGCACAATATATTGTACTTAAAACCGAATCTTTATTACATACATGTATAAAACACACTAAGCTTGCGACCAATATACATAATATATGTCAACACATTTGGTCATACATAAAAGCAGAAATAGGTGGAAATGACAATCAACGTTTCGAATTTTACATTGCTTCTTCAGGATAATCCGTCAGTAACATTTCCTACATCACTGTACAGAAATTTTGCAATATTATATTTCATTTGTGCTCACCCATCTTCATTCGATACTCATTTTGGCTCTGTGAGGAGCGCTCGTGGGTGGCCGGCGGACATCGCGCCAGCTGGCCACGCGCGGCGGCTCCAGAGACGTGCAGCGGGTGCCTGCTACAGTCTCTTAAAACGCCGCCGTACAGCTATGCCAATTTGCGCAATAAAGCTGACCTGCGGCTGTTCGGCAAGTATTTGTATTCTACCAAAAGAAAGCTATCTGTCTCAAAAAAAGATACAAATTTTATTTGAGTACAGTGATGTATGACTGAGTAATTGTCATTCAAAGTGTGACAGCCCTGAAATCTGAAAACTGACCTGACCAGGAAGGTGTTGTAAGTGTCCGGTATAGAGATGGTCAAAATAGTACAAATCTTTTTTTTCTGCTTCAATCTTTTTTATTGGAATTTTTTTAAAAGAGTAAAAGCAATATGAACATTGTGCAGAAACATATAGACAATAACAGATGGTACATAAGAAGGGAAAAACAAGGTTACAGGATTCCTTGGCAATTGAGTGAGGTCTTCTCTAAACTCACAGGTGTCACCAACACAAAGAGCAGGGATAATATTTTGTACTGTAACATGGACATAGAAACGACTAGAACCTTATAAACACTGAGGGGTGGTCTCCACACAATTACACCCTGAGTCATAATGTGGGTCAATAAACCCAAGGTCGGGACCACCATACAGCATAATCTCTGGTGGTAGGCCCCCTAGGTAGAAGAGCCATGTCCATGACTTTGAGTCCCCAAATGTAGACATCGCTAACTTGAATAAGAGAACATGAAGCCAAAGCTGGCAGGAGTCAAGGAAACAATAGAAGAGAAGAAGAAAGGAAAAGGGGTCCATCTGAGTATCCTACATCAGCTTGTTAAGACGACTAGATTCATTCATCCGGGACCTGCAGGTAAGCTAGCCAAGGGGACCATATTTTATCTTTTTCTTTACCCATTTTCGTAGATAACTTGTTGGGCATATACACCCGGAGACGCCCTTTCCGGACGTGGCGTGGTGGGCCCTCCCTGCAGCTTTGGCTTTCTGGGATGTCTTTGTATGGAGATTCCTGCTGGGTGGGCATCTCTTTATTCTCCCTGACCATCTTGGATGACAACGTCAGTCAGCTCCATTTGGGGGTGCATGTGTGAAACCCCTCACCATCTCTCTCTCTTCCTCACTGTATAGGTGGCCTTTATTTGATGTACATATCTTTGTATACACGGATAAGCTGTTCTTAACTGAACTGATTGATTGTGATTGAATACCAACTACCATTGTGATAATATGTGACGCTCTCTTATACAATCTTGATGACCTTCATCTCTGATGTACAGTATTGCCCCTGAAAAAGGCAATGTTCTCCCGAAACATGCAGGGCATACATCATAGAGGAAAATACATGTCAAGCTTCTGTTATGGATGAAGTAAATGTATTGTGATTTTATGTTGTATTAGTGTAATTGTGTACAATAAAACATTTCAGCTCTTTAAACAACTACTGTTTATTTAAACTGCCTCTTAAGTCCCAAACATTGTACTGGGGGAGTACTTACATAAATATGTTACCATGTATTATTACAGTCCCGCAAGTGGGACTTCGAGTCCCCAAATGTAGACATCGCTAACTTGAATAAGAAGAAAATAAACAAAAGAGAAAATGCACTTTTGGCTAAGAGAACATGAAGCCAAGGCTGGCAGGAGTCAAGGAAACAATAGAAGAGAAGAAGAAAGGAAAAGGGGTCCGCCCGAGTATCCTACATCAGCTTGTTCAAACTACTAGATTCATTCACCCGGGACCTATAGGTAAGCTAGCCAAGGGGACCATATTTTATCTTTATTTTTTTCTAAGTTCTAAGTGTAATTACTTCAACTTGACTTCATATGAGCCTCTTATAATCTCCTGCACACTAGGGCTCTGATGGATGCAAAGAGAGGACAAGGACTAAGAGACAATCAGATCTATGTGATGATCTCATTAGAGCACTGCTGCTCATTCACTGTCCAATCACAAGCTGAGGTGCTAGACCAGGTTGTCATTTTTTAACAGCAATCATTTAGAGGGAGGTCTCAAGTAGAGTTGAGCTAACCCGAACTGTAAAGTTCGGGTTCGTACCGAACTTTGGGGTGTCCGTGACCCAGACCCGAACCCTGACATTTAAAAAAAAGTTTGGGTTTGAGCTCTGGGTTCGGGTATTTGATCATGCATGTTGAATAGCTGCAGGGCAGCCAATCAACACGCGTGATTTTCCCTAGAAGCCATCACAGCCATGCCTACTAATGGCATGGCTGTGATTGGCCAGTGCATCATGTGACCCAGCCTCTATATGAGGCTGGAGTCACAGTGCTGCCTGTCACATGCTCTCTGGGTAGTGTAGGGAGAGGATGCTGCCTGTGCTGTGAGGGACAGATTGCAGATAGATAGATAGGTAGAGATTACTACTAATACTGCTTTTAGGGACAGATTGCAGATAGATAGATAGGTAGAGATTACTACTAATACTGCTTTTAGGGACAGATTGCAGATAGATAGATAAGTAGAGATTACTACTAATACTGCTTTTAGGGACAGATTGCAGATCTCATCCTGCACTACAGAAAGATCTGACTGGACTAGGTAGAGTCTACTACTTAGAGGGACAGATTATTGTTCTAAAATCATCTCCTAGTTCTATAGGGTCAGGTTCCTGCTGTTGCTGTAAGGGACAGATTATTGTTCTAAAATCATTTTGCAGCCCTCTAGCACTTTCCAGGACTCTTTTACAGTCATTTTTGTGCCGAAAAGTTTGGGTCCCCATTGAATTCAATGGGGTTCGGGGTTCGGTATAAAGTTCGGGTCAAGTTCGGTACCGAACCTGGACTTTTTTCCGTAGTTCGGCCGAACCCACCGAACCCGAACATCCACGGGTTCGATCAACTCTAGTCTCAAGGGGAACATGACTTGATTGTGCTGTCTGACTGTATCACAAGGTTAAAAAGAAAAACAAATTAACAATTAAAACTATTGGCTGTGTTTCAGCTGTATATGAAGCTGTTTGCATGGGGATATAGATTTGACATTAGTATTACCTTTGGAATCGTTCATTTATATAAATCACAGGAGATCTAAAGCAGTATTAAAACCTAAAGCCAAAAATGGAATATATTGCAGCTTACCAGTCATTCGATGTGGTGGTTGCATTTGTTTTCTTTCTTTCTTTTTTCCCTCTGTTTTCACCTGGTGATCTGGCCAGTAACACACCTCCTGTAATAGAGTGCCTCTACTCTGGATGAAGGAGCAACTGAGACACAGAGACAGCAGCATTGTCAGTCTTATGGAGGGGAGTACTAAATGTACTAGCAGATTTAGATATACTAACAAACTGAAGGCAAACTCCAGCTAACACTTTATAAGCAGTTGCAAGAACAGTTTTGTTCCATTTGGGATAATGGTTTACATAAATAAATAAAAGCTTATCATTGAAAGCATCCCTGTCAGTGGTAAATTGTTTGTCTCAACCATCCTACTGCTAGATCTGCAGGACAGATTGTTCTGTTAAAAAAACAACAAACTTAATGGCAGGTTTGCCAGATGAAAATAAAAGAAAGGAAGCCTAAAAAGAAAATGAATTCAGCCATCACATCTAAGAATTGGTAAGCTGCAATATTATTATTACTATTATTAAACAGTATTTATATGGTGCCAACAATTTCCACAGCGCTTTACAATATTAGGGCAGACAGTACAGTTACAATACAATTTAATACAGGAGGAATCAGAGGGTCCTGCTCGTTAGAGCTTACAATCTTTTTTGCTTTTGGGATTAATACTGCTTTAAATTACAGTATTTATTCAATATGCCGTACATTATAACAAGTTAAACACCCAAACTGGACACTAAGGTTCCTATTCACCCATTTCCCAACATGAATGTCTTCTTGTCTCTTTTTATTTCTTTTCTATGCTCTTCTATTATACTTTGCTCCATGATATTTTCCAAACTCCCTGCAATTACTATTATGTTTATTTTGTTTAATAATTAATTATATGAAAAAATATGTAGCAACAGCCTTTGCTTTACTTCCATTATTATTTCCTTGTTAATCATTTCTGCTTTCATATTCCTGAAATGAAATGTTTAAATAAAAAACAGAAAGAAATTAAATAACTAAATTTTTCTTTGGCATGTTATGTGGTTATTTTATTTCTAATTTCTAATTATGAGACCACAAAACAAAATTCCCCGATCTTGAATCCTACTACCCAGCAAAGGGACACTATTAAAAAAGGGGGTTTTATATATTTTAATACTTCAATTAAAACATAGGTCTGTGTTGTCTATGTTTTCAGTTATATTAAAGTGGTTGTAAACCTCAGACATGAAAAAGGAACATATCCCTCTATAATGTGTACTTGTCTCAATCCAGAGCACTAAGTGTCATTTCTGTCTGCTGCTTCCTTCCCCTGCTATCAGGAATCATTTTTGAGAAGTTTTCCTGACACCAAGAGAAAGATGGTGACAGGGGAGGGATCTCCAGATGATTGACAGCATCAGCTCTGTTCCTGTGTCCTCTGTGGTGGTGTGAGGGGTGTGTGCCTTCCCTACAATCAGCTCTCTTTACTGAGCTCTGTAGAGTGTAACTTCAGCTCTCCATCCTTTTTTCTGATAGCTCAGACAAGCATTATAAATTCTGGATGTAGAAGAGAGAATACTGCAGATAAACAGGTACAATGTATGTAGGAAAATGTGTTTCATCTCTGTGTGTCACGGTCACCTGAGGTCAGTCACTTCACTGGGCATATGTAAGAGTTTGCAATCACTTTCACCATGTTCCACCCGTTAGATATCATATGACGTTCTGGACTTGAAGTGGAGATATTGGGACGATGCCTGCAGCTACAGGCATCATCCTGGTATTTTCCTTTTCAGGAACTAATTAGCCATTGGATTTCTTTTACAGGCAGCGCAAGGGGACACCCCCCCTCCCAAAGCCCACCTGCGCCACTCCGGCTTCTCCCATGTGATCAGGAAGCCCAGGATCGAATCCAACAACACCGCCAGGTTATCATCGAGCTCTATGAACCTGGGAGGCTGGACGTCACTTCTGGCTCTGGCAGATATAAACACTACCATTTTTTTTCTGGAAAGCAGAGATCAAAGTTTTTCTTTTTTTTTTAATCTCATGCTTTCAAGGGTAGAGGAGAGATCTGGGGTCTAGACCCCAGAGGTCTCCATAAAGAGGACCTGTCATGAATTATCAATGGATGTTTACATTTCTAGTGAAAGTGCTAAAAAAAAATAAAAAAAGCAAATAAAGGGACAGTGTAAAAAAAATAATTAATTAAAGCGCCCCCCATCCCCTCACACTCATGCGCAGAAGTGAACGCAAACATAGGTCGCGCCTACATATGTAAACGGTGTCCGCACCACACATGTTAGCTATCAAAGCAAATGTTATAGCGAGTGCAATAACTTTAGCACTAGACCTTCTCTGTAACTCTAAACTGGTAACCAGTAAAAATGTTTAAAGCATCACCTATGGAGATTTTAAGTACCTTAGGTTGACGCCATTCCACGAGTGTGACGTGTTAAGTATTTATTTACTTAGTGTAACATCATGTTTTATATTTTACCAAACAATTTGGTCATACATTGTGTTTTTTTTTTTTTTTGCATTAAAATTCATTAAAGTGCATTTTTTCCCAAAAAATTGCGTTTGCAAAATCTCTGCGCAAGTACTTTGCAACATAAATAATTGCAACAACCACCATTTTATTCTCTAGGGCAGAGGTATGCAATTAGCGGACCTCCAGATGTTGCAGAACTACAAGTCCCATGAGGGCATAGCATGACTCTGACAGCCACAAGCATGACACCCAGAGGCAGAGGCATGATGGGATTTGTAGTTTTGCAACAGCTGGTCCACTAATTGCATATCCCTGCTCTAGGGCCTCTGCATAAAAATATTGATATAATGTTGGGGGTTCTAAGTAATTTTCTAGCAAAAAATGATGAATTGTACATGTAGGAGAGATATGCCAGTATTGGCCTGGGTGGAAAGTGATTAAGGATGGCAAGGTGCCCTGGAAAGCATGGTTCTTAATTAAGTTTATGAGAGTGCCGCCATTGCATCCTATATAGCAAATAATAAACTAACATTAGAGATTGCATAGAGTTACCAAGGGTTTCCCTCTGCTTTCTGAAATGTACAGGGATATACAAGAGACCTGTAGTGTATGGTTTTCAAATATACTCTACATTCTTCTGTTTTTATTAAAATGTTAGAAGGAGGCATTAATGTTCTTTTCCTAGGCTGCCTCTTCCTAAATGCTATGGAATTTTGGTTTGTAAACATTTGTGAATTCCCAATCCACATGCATCTGCTTTAACATTTATTTGATTGAGCCTCTTACCATTTTCCCTCCTTACTAATTTGCAGTGACAAACTAATGTGGTAAAATTATTTATTTCTGCTGTGATGAAGTCCTTGTGTAATTCCAGTTCACTCCATAGTATATTCTCATTAGCCGATAAACGGTGGAATTCCTAGAATGGTTTTCTTGTTGAGGATTGTGGATATGTGCAGTGCTGCTGACACCTAGTGAATGATAATGGTCTTTAACTATAGAAATGAATTAAATGGAGTACAAGTACAACTGTTTGATTTCAAGTGAGAGATTGCCATTTAATGTTTTATTCCAGGGTTGCCTTCATTGCATTTATCACACAGCTTAATCTAATAATGATGGGGTGCTTTTTTTAGGCAAGCTAGGTAGATGATTAAAGTGACATTAAATTATATCTATACCCTCACAACAAAAAAATGATGCACATCCAAGTGGTTCTACAGCCCTATACTGTTAAATACATTAAAGGGTAACTCCATATTCGTGGGGGAAAAAATAGCAAATAAAAAAAAAATAATATAGCTTGTATAACTGCGATACAAGTCATATTGTAATTGAATGTTATTAATAATTACCTTTCCTTTTCTTTTTTCACAATCAAAAGTTTATTTTAATTGCAAGAAAATAGAAAAAGGTACAAAGAACGGTTACAAATTACAGTGTGATGGTTAAATTGTAGGAAGAAGGTTTTTAAGCCTTGTCGAGAACAGCAAAAATAAAATAAAATAAAAAAAAACAAAACAAGCAGAATAGTATAGTACATGTATATACTATCGTGATATAGAGTATATAACAGAAAGAGGAGGACAAACCAACTACCTTTCCTTTTCAATCTGCAGCCGCTGTATTTTTCTGAGAATGCAATGCAATATGGCTACCTGAAGTTGTTCTGTACATAGAGTGTGTACTGACCACGCCCCAGAAACATCATTTCTTGCTTGTGTGATTGGCTCACTGATTTTCACAAAAGTCTGCCTAAGATACAAATCAATTTTCAGGCATCCCCTGCAACAAAAATGTCATTTTTGGAGAGATACTTTTAATAGGAACATATCTAAAGGGATGCAAGCCCAGCAGATTTCCTCATTAGTGCTCTCCAGCTGCACACCTGACAGTTAAATATGAAACTACTCCCATTAGACCCACTCAGTACCGAGGTACAGAGGTACAAACAGGGATTTCTTCAGAATAACAAAAGGTAGCAATCTACAACAAAGTTTGTTATAATACTTGCACATAGATCACCCAGAGGAGAATGTTTTTTGTCAACAAAAGTGGAGTTACGCTTTAAGTTAAAAAACCTTCTATGTCCAGGACCCCCCCTCCCCCATACTTCCCTGAGCCCAATTTCAATCCAACACTGTGCCCAAGAGCAACGGCTCTCTCCGCTCTCTCCCTCCTCACTGGACAGATTGATAGAAGTGGGAGCCATTTGCTCATCCTGCTGGCAATCAAATCCTTTGACAAGGGAGCAGGGGAGTGAGACAAAGCTCAGGAAGCTCAGGAGTGCCCCTCTAGCCATTTGCTAGGGGGGTACTCGGAAGCTAAGGGAGAAGCCGGGAGAACCAGCGGGGAACCTCTGAAAAGGAGGATCGGGGCTGCTCTGTGCAAAACTGCTACACAGAGCTGGTAAGTGAAACATATTTGTTGTTTAAAAAAAAAACAGTTTAACCCCCTTCCTGCATGTGCTATGGCTGAATGACGGCTACAGCGTGGGCTTACTTTGCCGGAAGGGAATCTATTGACGTCCTCCTGTGATTGCGTTGCCCGCACACCCCCTGCGGCGTGTCGACGGCACGCTCTGTGATCATTGAGTCCTTAGGACTCAGCTGATCACAGATCAGCCAATCACAGCGGCCCTTTAACACGTGATCAGCCGAGTCCAATGACAGCTGATTATGGATGTAAACACAAGCCGGGTATCTGCTTTTCTTTCTTCAAGTTGACAGCATGAGGAGAGAAGAGAACCAATAACCAGCTAGTGAAAAAGAGACATCGGCGCTGATTATCTGGGCACTGAATAGTATGTCCTGATTATCAGTGCAGTCCCAACAGTGCCCACCAGTGCTGCCAATCAGTGCCCACCAGTGCTGCCAGTCAGTGTTTATCAGCGCTGGCAATCGGTGCCTCCTCATCAGTGTCACCTATCAGTGCTGCCTGTCAGTTCTGCCTATCAGTGCCACCCATTAGTGCCAATCAGTGCCACCTATCAGTGCCCATCAATGCTGCCTATCAGTGCCACCTATCAGTGCCCTTCAGTGCTGCCTATCAGAGCCCATCATTGCCACCTATCAGTGCCGATCAGTACCACCTATTAGTGCCCATCAGTGCCACCTAGCAGTGCCCACTAGTGTCACCTCGTCAGTGCCCATCATTGCCACCTATCAGTGCCCATCAGTGCCACCTATCAGTACCCAACAGTGCCACCTCATCAGTGCAGTATCATCAGCACACATCAATTATGGAGAAAAAAATGTTAGGGTTTTTTTTTAATTTTCTGTCTTTTTTCGTTTGTTTAGCAAAAAATGAAAAACCCAGTGGTGATTAAATACCACCAAAGTAAAGCTCTATTTGAGAGAAAAAATATATAAACATGCCATATGGGTACAGTGTTGTAAGACCACACAATTGTCATTCAAATTGCAACAGCGCTGAGAGCTGAAAATTGGCCTGGGTAGAAAGGGGGGTGAAAGTGCCCAGTAGGCAAGTGGTTAAAACACTTTAATGGTCTTGTTATCTATTTTTCATTAAAGTGGATGTAAACCCTCACATATGCCCAGTTAAGTGACTGAAGCGACTGAGCTCAAATGATACACAGAGATGAAACAAACTATTCTACATAAGTTATGAGCAGCACTCTATTCTCTACAGCAGTGGTTCTCAACTCTGTCCTCAAGTGCCCCCAACAGCCATGTTTGCAGGTTTTCCTTTATCTTGCACAGGTGCTTTAAATCAGAGTCAATGGCTTGGTATTTTGGACAGCTATTTTATCTAAGAGAAATTCCCAAAACATGGCCTGTTGGGGGTACTTGAGGACAGGATTGAGAACCGCTGCTCTACAGCCATTCAAAGTCCAAAGTTTATAGCTTTTCTGAGCTGTTAGAAAAAATTGGGCAGAGAGCTGAAGTTACACTCTGCAGAGCTCAATGAGAAGAGCTTTGAGAGCTGATTGTTGGAGGGAAGGGACCCCCCTCCCCCCCTTCACACAGCATGCAGGAACAGAGCTGAGGCTGTCAAACTGCTGGAGATCCCTCCCCTGTCACCATTGTTCTCTTGGTGTCAGGAACACTGGTCTGAAGCAGAGGCGTGCGCAAGGGATGTGCCAGCTGTGCCTGGGCACACCCTAATCACTTTGTGCGGTGACGATTTACCCTATTGCCCAGGCTTTCCCTTGTGTTGCGATGTCTCTCAGCTCCCCTCACGCTAACTATATTTTTGACAGCGCATCATACAAAAATGACATCATCAGATGAGACTTTTGAGGCACAACATTTTACATAATTATTGTTTTTATTAAATCATATTTATAAAATACTGCAATCCAATGATGATCCTAAGGCTCGACGCGTTTCCTGGACTTAGTCCACTTCTTCAGGAGCCATTGATATATTTATGCGCCAAACAATCTAAACAGAATAATATGTATTCTATATACAAGAATATTCTGTTATTATCATAATATTATATTTTCCTTTAATACATTTTTATTGAGTTTTCAAAACATGAAAAAAATTGGTAATACAACACAGAGATAATGCAAACATATACATTAGTAGCGTGTAAAACAGGCAGTTATATCTGTACAAGGTAATATAGTGCAACAGTGTTTCAAACTTTAGATACATATTTATCAGTCCAAGTTGACCAAAGTTGGTCAAATTTAGTGCAGTTAAGCCAGTAGACGTTCATAAGTGTAATTAAGATTAACAGTGCTACTGACCTCAGATAAGTTTGGGGAGTCTTGTGATTTCCATTTTGTAACAATAGTATTCCTTGCTGCTAATAGGATATGGGTTATCACCGGCCTTTGTGTATTCTAGGTTGAGGATAGCTAGCCGCTTGTCTGGAGAGGTGAACACCCCTGTTATCAGGGATACCCCTCATATGCAGAGTTGTATATCAAAAGTTAAAAGAAAATTGTTTTGCTTTCATACATATAAACAAAGCACAGAAAGAGCGGACAGTGTCTACATTCAAACAAATTGTCGCTCTCCAGAGACTCCAGTCTCTACAATCCCATGCATTTTGAAATACTTCCTCAGGGGAGTGACTCAGGAAGTATTATAGTGGTATAAACTCAAATTTTTTTTTTTACCTTAATGCATGGGTAGGCAACCTGCGGCCCTCCAGCTGTTTCAGAACTAGAAGTCCCATCATGCCTCTGGGAGTAATTGTAATTGCCAGCCTTGCAAAGCCTCATGGGAAATGTAGTTCCACAACAACTGCTCTGCACATGCTCAGTTGCTCTCCATTTTTAGGCACTGTCAAATTTATAGAGGCTGATCTGCTGACGGCCTTAAAGCAGAATTAAACCCTCCTATCCTTTAAAGCCAAGGTAGCTGCTTCTGTTTGATCTGCAACTACCATGGTGCTGCACATGTGATCAGTTATGACACCAGCCATTTCATTGTTTACAGTTTGGTTGAGGAAACAAATAATTGTTACAGTTAGCAATCTCTGCATTCCAGGAAGGTATCTGTTTTTTGAAACCATTAAATTGAAGGTTTAGTTCCGCTCTCTGATTTACTGCTGCTCAGGTGCTCTGGGCTTCAGCAAAATGACAGCCTCCAGCAAGAAGAAACAGGAGCAATGTTGGAGGCAATTTACAGCAGACACTAATGTTGGTAGTATAATTATTAATCTCCTTAGCGGTAATCCTAAGTGTGGCTCGGGGTGAGTTTTCACTACCAAAAGCGGTAACCTCGAGCCACACACGGGATCGCATGGCAAGATCCAGGCAAAGTTACTTACCTTGTCCCCAGGATCCTGCGATGTCCCCCCGCTGTATCTGCAGACTATGTCCTCCACTTGATGTATTGTGTGCCGGGCTCCGTTCCCTGTGAGCATCGCGGCGCATGGGGCGGAGCCCGACGGCAAATTCAAAAAGTGAAACACACATAACACATACAGTACAATGTGATCTGTAAGATTACATTACTGCATCAAATCAAATTCACATCCGTTTTGTCCCTAGTGCTTTGTCCAGTGCCCTGCATGCACTTTTATACTATATATGCCATTCTTTCTGCCTGGAAACTTGATTATGTCCATGGCATCCAAAAAGTGACACACAGACTTTACAGATGTGTGCAGAACAGATGTTCAGTTATTCCCGGTTATATTTAAAGTGACACACACAGTTTCCAGATGTTTGCAGAACAGTGGTATGGGTTCTCCCGGCTTATTTATACTTTTTTGACACAGTTTGAAGATGATTTTAGAACAGTTATATGGCCTCTACCGTTAATTAATACTTTTCAGACCCAGTTTGAAGATGATCTCCATTTTTGCATTTTTTATGTTTTTATTTTTTTTAAAATATTTAAAGTTATTTCCCTGTCCCCATTTCTTTGTAGGTCACTTGTCCCACCCTTACCCCCATTTCCTTCCTTTTGCAGACCTCTAGGACTTTCCAGGACTATTTTACAGCCATTTTTGTGCCTAAAAGTTCGGGTCCCCATTGATTTCAATGGGGTTCGGTGTCCGGGACAAAGTTCGGGTTCTGTCCGGACCCGAACCCAGACTTTGTCCCGAAGTTCTGCCGAACCAGCAGAACCCGGACTTCTAGAAGTTCGCTCAACTCTACTCTCCACTACTTGTTCCACTCACCCCAAACACTAATAATTTACCTAACTCCTGAAGAGAACAACATATTTAAAAGCACCTAAACATATAAAGCAAATATGCAAAAATATGGGGATTTGGTCACACTATATGGTCATAGAGTGCTTAAGCCCACTACTGCGTCAAAGTACCCCATTTTCAGTGGGTCCTACATTAACCATAGAATAGAAGATCCCGTCTCATAATCATGGTAGAAATACACTCCTCTTTATAGGAGAACCAAAGGACTCCTATAGCTCAGGTGGACACTGATTAGAGGTAATGATGGGGGGGGGGTGGGGTGCTTTAGCCCAAGGGATCTGGTCAGGCCCCATAAAACAGACAAACAAATACTTGGGGTCACACCCTAACAATGCATTACATTTGATGGTGCTGCTATAAGACCATACAAACAGAACAATGTATTCAAGGCTAGTAGGCTTGCAGGAGTTAAATGTAATTTTTGTATGTGTGCGCTGTAATATGTTGTTCTGTTTGTATAGTCTTATAGCAGCACCATCTTAGATGCAATTCACTGTTAGGGTGTGCCCCCCAAGTATTTGCTTACCTCACTTCTGTCCCCGCTCCAGGAGTCATAGGCTTCTGCTGCTATCAGTCAGACTCCTGTGATAAGGGAGCGGGGGGCGTCACTTGCAAGAGCTGCGTGTGTCAATGGATGTACACAGCCTAGTTTAGCAGTACATGCTCATGGGTGCCTCCTGAGCACCCAAATTGCTAATGAGACACTCAGAGGAGAGAGGAGTGCACAGCGGTGGTGAGGGCTGCTAGCCTTTTTAAAAGGCTTGAGTATTACGTTGACGTCAAAGCTTCAACATAACAGTCAGCTAACAGGCATTTTCAGAAGGAGACATCAGCAAGAACAGCCTATGCATTTCTATGGTGACAGGCAGTGGTGGCTGGTGCTCCATTTTTTTGGGTGGTGGAAAACAACATTTCCCCCCCCCCTGCCAAGTCCACACGTACCACATCCAGGTTGTGGCTTCCCCGGCTTCTCCCGGCTAATTTTAAGATCTGCCTCCTGTTCTGATTGGCTGGGAGGAGAAGGCAGAAGACAATAGGGAATATTGATTCACTTATGTCACAAGTGGGTGGGTTTGGGGCGCAGTGCTCTGCGTCTTGAGCCCAACCTTTTTGAAGCCAATTAGAGCCCCAGGCTCTAATCATGTGCTTAATAAAAAAAAAACCCTCATAGAAACCTATGAATCCGGAGCCCCACTTGGAGATTAGGAGGCGCGCATGGAGATTAGGGGGGCGGCACCCCTGTACCCCTTATGAACAGGCCACCGCTGGTGACAGGCCTCCTTTTAGAGTTGTGTTCTGACCTAATACACATCCTCTGGCTTATATATTGTACTAGCTCAGAGACATTCTAATGATATTTAACAATTTGGGAACACCATGAAATACTATTTTAGAACACTTCCAACTTTTTTCTTTTTTTTTCTTGGTAAATTGTTCAGTTGTTATGCTTCAAAAAGGATACAAATAAATGCCTTTATAGCTGTGGGCTTGTGAATGAAATGTATTTACTAAGCTGACATTTTGGCTGGTTGAGGAAGCAGCTGGTCGCTCTCTGTCCCCTCTGAAGCCGATGTTTCCTGTCCGCACAAGTCATATTTTATCAGCAAAGCATCTGTTTCCTTTCCTGTATCACGTTAGCTAGTTTGTCATTATTTTTTGTTAATAGGAAGTTTCCCTTTGCCTCTGTTGATATTGCCGTTGTATAATTTCGGTATCCCATTTTCCCCAGCTGCGTCTATTTTTAGCTATGGTATCTTATTTTTTTTTAATAAAAATGCATTTCCAACCTGTGCTTTAACAATAGCTCATTAAATGACACAGAAGTATGTCTAAACATCCTTTTTATGTGTTTTGTTCTGAGGATTTAAGCAAAGATTATTTTGTTTATTGAACCTGATCATTATAATATGCTGTAGTTTTCCAATGTAGTTTAGTGATTAATAAATTCAATAATTATATATTGTTAAACTTACAGCAGAACTCCACCCAAAAGGGGAAGACCTGCTTTAAGCCCTCCTCCCTTGTCACATTTGGAATGTAGTCTTTTTTGAGGCGGAGTGGGTACCTAGTTTTGACAGGTACCCGCTCCCACGTTCGCTTAAATCGCCTAGATGACCTGTACGGAAGTTCTCTTCCCCCACTCCCTCCCCGCGGTCTTTTGGAACATGTCATAGGTCCCAAAAGGACCAACCATAAAGTGCAGCACGGCATGCTCATGTGCAGTGGGCAGCTGGCTGTGAAGTCAAAAGCAGCATTCCCAGCTGCCCACAGTTAGGAGGTGCGGGGAAGAACTAGCTTGGGTGAGGACAGCGCTGCATCACTGGACAGGTGAGTGTTCTTTTATTAAAAGTCAGCAGCTACAGGATTTGTAGCTGCTGACTTTTCTTTTTTTTTCCAGTGAACTTCCTCTTTAACCACTTCTTGCCCGGCCTATAAGAGAATGAAGGCTGGGAAGTGGTTCAGCTATCCTGACTGGGGGCGCATCACGTCGATCATTGGTGTGGTGTGTCAGTCTGACACACCGCATCTCAGATCTAGGTAAAAAGCCTCTGACGTAGGCTCTTTACCACGTGATCAGCTGTGTCCCATCACAGCTGATCACAGTATAAACAGGAAAATCCGTGTATCGGCTTTTCCTCTACTCGCACTGACAGACTTGATTAGAGGAGAGCCGATCAGCTGCTCTCCTGACAGGGGGGTCTGCGCTGATTGATTATTAGTGCAGCCCCCCCCCAAGGATGCCCAGCCAGGACCATCGGGGATGCCCACCCATGGCCACCAGGGATGCCCACCAATGGCCAGCAAGGATGCCCACCCATGGCCACCAGGGATGCCCACCCATGACCACCAGGTAAGCCACTAGAGCCCACCAGGGATAGCAATCATTGCCTATTAGGGATGGCACTCTGTGACCATCAGCGATGCCTGCCAGTGCCTCTGATCAGTGTCATCTATCAGTGCTGCCTTCAGTGCCCACCAGTGCCCATCAGTGCTGCCTATACGTGCCCTCCAGTGCCACCTATCAGTGCCACCTATGAGTGCCCATCAGTACCACATATGAGCGCCCAACAGTGCCACCTATCAGTGCCACCTATGAGTGACTATCAGTGCCCATCAGTGTCATCTATGAGTGCCCATCAGTGCCACCTATCGGTGCCCATCGGTGCCACCTATCAGTGGCCATCAGTGCTGTTTATCAGTGCCGCCTATCACTGCCTATCAGAGCCTGAGGCTCTAATTGGCTTCAAATAAGGGTTTGCTCGGGGTGCAAAGCGCTGCGCCCTGAGTGCACCCAGTTGTGTCACAATAGAAAATTAATTTTCGCTATTGTCTTCCTGATTCTCCTCCCAGCCAATCAGGAAGTGGGTCTTGAGACCCGTCACCCGAGAGGAGAAGCGATCCTATTAGCCATCTAGGAGGAGGAAGGAGGAGATGCACGCCACCGTGATGCTGAGGAGGAGGAGACACAGAGGAAGCCGCCGCTCAGAGGAAGTGCTGCCCACGACCTAGATGGGGTAAGTGCGGGTCTGGTGACTGACTGACGGGGAGGGATGGCTGTGGGTGCATTGTTTGCTTCCCCCCCAAAAAAAAGACCACCAGCCGCCACTGGTTAGACCTCATTTAAAATACTATGTCTAATTATGGAGACCTCACAAAAATATATTGATAAGATAAAACGAGTCCAGAGATGGGTAACAAATATGGTGAGAGGTCTGAGGGATAAAACATTTCAGGAAAGAATTGAGGAACTTCTGTACAGTCTGAAGGAACATTGCTTTATCTTCAATTCAATGATTTCAAGGAAAGCAGGGATTCAAGTTTCTGTCTCCAATTAAAGGATAATCTGTTAGATTCACCAAAGATACCCCATTAATTTGTAGACAATTGTCTTTCCTGATTTATAAAGCACATTTGTCATCATCATTTGTCAACACATTCAAAACTTCTAAAAGATTTAACAGTATCTGGATCTTGTTTTTATGTTCAATTATGGTTTTCTTTCATTCACTGTATTTATGAAGTGCTAAATGGTATATTTACCACAGTAATTTATTGTGAAAATGTATTTGTTGCATAAGTTTCACTGAACTTTTGGCTGAGACTCGCCTGATAGCTCCTACTGTATCTCACAAAATGAGTACATCCCTCACATTTTTGTAAATATTTTATTCTATCTTTTCATGTGACAACACTGAAGAAATGACACTTTGCTACAATGTAAAGTAGTGGGTGTACAGCTTGTATAACAGTGTAAATTCGCTGCTCCCTCAAAATAACTCAACACACAGCCATTAATGTCTAAACTGCTGGCAATAAAAGTGAGTACACCCCTAAGTGAAAATGTCCATATTGGGCCCAGTTAGCCATTTTCCCTCTCTGGTGCCATGTGACTCATTAGTTGTATAATATCTCAGGCGTGAATGGGAAGCAGTGTGTTAAATTTGGTGTTATCGCTCTCACTCTCTCATACTGGTCACTGGAAGTTCAACATGGCACCTCATGGCAAAGAACTCTCTGAGGATCTGAAAAAAAGCATTGTTGCTCTACATAAAGATGGCCTAGGCTATAAGAAGATTGCCAAGACCCTGAAACTGAGCTGCAGCACAGTGGCCAAGACCATACAGTGGTCTAAAAGGACAGGTTCCACTCAGAACAGGCCTCACCATGGTCAACCAAAAAAGTTGAGTGCACATGCTCAGCGTCATATCCAGAGGTTGTCTTTGGGAAATAGATGTATGAGTGCTGCCAGCATTGCTGCTGTTTAAGGGGTGGGGGCCAGCCTGTTAGTGCTCAAATCATACGCTGCTGCATGAAATTTGTCTGCATGGCTGTTGTCCCAGAAGTCAGCCTCTTCTAAAGATGATGCACAAGAAAGTCTGCAAACAGTTTGCTGAAAACAAGCAGACTAAGGACATGGATTACTGGAACCATGTCCTGTGGTCTAATGAGACTGAGATAAACTTATTTGGTTCAGATGGTGTCAAGCATGGTGGTAGGAGTTTAAAAATAGGAAATCAATCAGAGACCAATGTTTATTAACCAAGCAGCTGTACACACAGGGTTAATACAATCAATTCCCTTAATGTGAATACTAAAAATAAAACTGTGCAGCGCTCATAGATACTTCATAGAAAATAGTCCATATAAAGTTCAAAAGAGCTTCCGTATAAAGTGTCAGACAGGTGTAGTCCAAGGCATGCAGACAGCCACTTCAGAGGTGAAAAGAGTGCTCAATGATCCACCACCATTAACACAGGCCGCTCACCTTTATTATATGATCCATACTATAAAGATCTATTCCCGCCTCTGCCTTTATCTGGGGAAAGGGAAAACATCCAATGCAATACCACAATGATATGTCAGATAGGATTTATTCCTCCCAGTGCCTCTTCCACTTCACTGGCTGGAGAAATGACCGACTTTTCCAGTGCAGAAGACAGAATTCAGGCTTTGTTTTCATTATATAAACCTGGAAGTTCTATTGTGAAAAATTTTCAACCTTGGAAATGTCTGCTTCACACCATTTCTGTCTCATTGCCTTCTGATGGTGGGAGTGTCATGGTCTGGGACTGCATGAATGCTGCCGCCACTGGGGAGCTACAGTTCGTTGAGGGAACCATGAATGCCAACATGTACTGTGACATACTGAAGCAGAGCATGATCCCCTCCCCTCGGAGACTGGGCCGCAGGGCAGTATTCCAACATGATAATGACCCCAAACACACCTCCAAGACGACCACTCCCTTGCTAAAGAAGATGAGGGTAAAGGTGATGGCCTGGCACAGCATGTCTCTGGACCTAAACCCTATTGAGCATCTGTGGAGCATCCTCAAATGGAAGGTGAGGTGGAGGAGAGCAAGGTCTCTAACACCAACCAGCTCCATGATGTCGTCATGGAAGAGTGAAAGAGGACCCCAGTGGCAACCTGTGAAGCTCTGGTGAACTCCATGCCCAAGAGGGTTAAGGCAGTGCTGGAAAATAATGGTGGCCATGCAAAATATTGACACTTTGGGCCCAATTTGGACATTTTCACTTGGGGTGTACTCACTTTTGTTGCCAGTGGTTTAGACATTAATGGCTGTGTGTTGAGTTATTTTGAGGGGACCACAAATTTACACTGTTATACAAGCTGTATATTCACTACTTTATATTGAAGCAAAGTGAAATTTCTTCAGTGTTGTCACATGAAAAGATATAATAAAATATTTACAAAAATGTGAGGGGTGTACTCACCTTTGGGAGATACTGTATGTATTCATCAACTTTCCACCAACTAGTTTATACCTAAGCAAGCTTATCTTGATTCAATCAATCTTTTAAAAGAAATCCCTCATTGATAACAGGGAGATTGTAACAATTTTTGTATACAGTTTAAATTAATAGATAATTATATATTTTCCTTTTAGTGGTTTTCTGTTTAACAGTCAATAGGCTTATAGTCCTTACAGAGCAACAGCGGAAATCTCTTGCCTGGCATTGTATTTAGCCAGATCTGAAAGTTCACCCAATGGGCTACACTGTTCATTTATCTTACCCTTAATGCCTGCAAAGCTCTGTTACCTACTTATTGGATATTGGTCATTTATTTCACAGTTTCTACATTGGCATAAACAGAAACAACAAAAAATCTTTATACAGGTATAGGCTTTAGCCATACATAACAGAAGAAACATCCGTCCTCTTTTAGTATTTTTTTTTTCATATACCGTACTGTATATACAGTACCGTGCAATGCTTTTAGTCAGGTGTGAAGAAATTCTGTAAAATACAAATGCTTTCAAAAACATATATTTTATTGTTTATTTTTTATTTTTATAGGATTAGAGTCAAGTGTATGATTAACCAATTATATGAAGCAGATGCTAATGATCATCAATTCCATATGTAGGTTGAAACACAGTCATTAACTGAAAAAGAAACAGCTCTGTAGGAGGCTTAAAACTGGGTGAGGAAAAGCCATACTCTGCTACTAAGATGAGGTTGTGGAAGACAGTTTCATGTCCAAGGGCATACACTTTGGCAGAACTGTCCCAGGGCATACACTATGGCAGAACTGTCCCAGGGCATACACTATGGCAGAACTGAGCACAGCAACAAGACTGTAGATGCAGTGGTCAGCCAAGGAAACTTAATGAAGCAACTGAAAGACACACCATGCTTACTTTCCTTTGACATCGGAAGTCCAGCAGTATCATCAGCACAGAACTGGTGAAAATCAGTGGGACCCAGGCACACCCATCTACTGTCTATAGAAGTCTGACCAGATGTAGTCTTCATGGAAGAATTACTGCCAAAAAGCCATATCTCCAACGTGAAAACATAAGAACTGGGGTGCAGAAAAATGGCAGCAGGTGCTCTGGGCTGATGAGTCAAATTTTGAAATATTTGGCTGTAGCAGGAGGCAGTTTGTTCATCGAAGGGCTGGAGAGTGGTACAATAATGAGTGTCTCCAGGCAACAGTGAAGCATGGTGGAGGTTCCTTGCAAGTCTGGGGCTGCATTTCTGCAAATGGGTTGGAGATTTCAGGATCAGTAGTGTCCTCAATGCTGAGAAATACAGGCAGATACCTATCCATCATGCAATACCATCAGGGAGATGTGATTGGCCCCACATTTATTCTGCAGCAGGACAACGACCTCAAACATATTTAGGTAATGTCATCAACGTAAAGAAGAACAAGGAGTCCTGGAAGTGATATTTGGTCCCCACAGAGCCTTGATTTCAACATCATGAAGTCTGTCTGGGATTAGACACAGAAGGATTTGAAGTAGCCTACATCCACAGTTCTGTGGTTAATTCTCCAAGATGTTTGGAACTCTGCGAACTTTCTTCAGAAACTGTTTGCAAGCGTACGTAGAATAATTTATGCTGTTTTAGCCCCTCCAGGTCCGCGCTATTGCCGAAATACGGCTCCAGCGCGGACCTGAAATGCCGGGAGGACGTCCATGGACGTCCTCCCACTGCGCATGCTCCCGCGTGCCCCCTGGAGGCAGCGGCGGCGCGCGCGCGCCGCACGCTGCGCGAGCGTGCCCGCGGGTCGGGCGGACTCGATGTCCGCCCGAGACCCGCAATCACTTTCAGGAGCCTCAGAACGGGGAACCGCCGTTGTAAACACGGCGGTTCCCCGTTCTTTGACAGGGGACATAGCAGATCTACTGATCCCTGTGACTGGGATCAGTTAGATCTGTTATGTCCCGACCAGCCCTGCCCCCCCACAGTTAGAACACAGCCAGGGAACAAATTTAACCCCTTCACTGCCCCCTGCAGGTTAACCCCTTCACTGCCAATGACATTTATACAGTAATCAGTGGACATTTAAATTTCTGATCGCTGAATAAATGTCATTGGTCCCAAAAAAGTGTCAAAATGTTCCGACATGTCCCCCCCAATATCGCATTACCGCTAAAAATCACAGATCGCCGCCATTACTAGTAAAAAAAAAAAATAATAAAAACACCATAAATCAATTCCCAGTTTGTAGACGCGATAACTTTTGCGCAAACCAATCAATATACGCCGATTGCGATTTTTTTTTTTCCCAAAAATATGTAGAAGAATATATGTCAGCCAAAACCGATGAATAATTTTTTAAATGGATTTGTACTTTAGCAAAAAGTAAAAAATATTGTTCTTTTTTGCAAAATTGTCGCTCATTTTTTGTTTATAGCGGCGATCAGAAATGACGCAGAGGGGATCAAATACCACCAAAAGAAAGCTCTATTTGTGGGGAAAAAAAGGACGCAAATTTTATTTGGGTACAACGTCGCACGACCGCGCAATTGTCATTCAAAATGCGACAGCGCTGAAAGCCAAAAATTGGTCTGGGCAGGAGGGGGGTTTAAGTGCCCAGTAAGGAAGTGGTTAAAGACAAAGGGTGGTCACACAGAATCTTGATTTGATTTAGATTTCTCTTCTGTTCATTTACTTTCTGTTTTGTTAATTAATAAACATAAACTATTAACACTTCTATTTCTGAAAGCATTCTTAATTTACACCATTTTTCACACCAGCCCAAAACGTTTGCACAGTAGAGCTACATGTGTGTGATCCGTGAGCTGGCTGCTGCTGACATACCTTTTCCCTGGAATTACCTATACAGTGGAGTTATATTTCTTCACCTTTATCTGGGACATATCCATGCTTAAGCATGGGGTCTTCTATCATCCTCTGCAGTTTTTTCCTTGCTGGGATATGTGGTTGCAGTATATGTGAATGGCAACACAGAATTTCATTTTGAGCTCCAGTGTTCCTCCTGAAGATGAGGGATGTTGGTCCAAGAAATGTACAGAGAGCTTTAGATCTTCCCACTACAGATTGTAGCAGGGCAGTACCCTGCCAGGGTCCAGGTCTAGTGAACAGCCAGTTCACTAATGAGTCAGCTGTGTTCTGGGCTTTAAATAATGACCAGACCAAAGTTCTAGGCTCCCAGTTGGAGAGGAAACCACCCTGCAGACAGGAGGTCGGGCGTGGGAGTCTGGAAGGGCTTCACCTAGGAGACAGGTGGGAGCCAGTGTACAACAAGGCTACTACCTGTCAGCACCAAGTTGCTGAGCGTCTGGTCTGTGGAAGACAGACCAAGGCCTAAAACAGAAGGCCTAAACAGGAGAGCCGCACATTAACCAGGAAGGCTGAATAAAGTTTAATAGCCAGGAGGGCTGAATACCATTTACTAGCCAGGAGGGTTAAATGTCATTTATTTCTGAATGAGTACTGAAATGCTGAATACCCCTGCGAGAGAAGCTACTATGTTTACATTTGAACTGCTCCGTTTCTTTTAATAAAAGTGGGCTGCCATGCCCTTAAAAATAACGCTTTGGACTGGCGCACTCATTGAAAAAGCACCTACCACTTGAGACTGGTCAACCCCAATCTTACAAGATTTACACTTAAATATGGCTGCTAGTGATTAGATGTGGTAGACTCAGTGGGGGTTCCCGCTTTCCAGCAATTACCTGTGGGCGAAACCCCCATTGTCTGCATCCAGGGCTGATCATTCACAGGTAATCGTTGCTTGGGCAATTACATGTGAGCAGCAGTGAATAGCTATGGGAGCTGTCAGCCCCCCAATTGCTTTCAATGGCCCTTTTGCTGGGTCTCTTGCATCAAATCGCTAAAGGCCCCATTCGTAAGTGTGACTTACTATTATATCTGCTATCTGAGTGACCTAAAAAGTGAAAAACAGATGGGCATATATAGTTTTATAACTGATTATATATAGTCTATACAGATTGAGATTAGTATTTTTTATGTATAATAGTTATTTGTAAAAACTTTAATGAACATGGAATAAAGTTATATTTTTTAATAAGTTTAATGGCGATGTGTAGGAAGCGTAGCTTGACTCGTTTCCTCATCAAGTGCGATGTTATCAAAAGCCTTTTGAAAAGCCGCTTGAATGATGAAATGCGTCAAGCTACGCTTCCTACACGTCGCCATAGGCCCGGAGAGTGGAACACATGCCACAGACTAAATCAAGCGTCCACTATCTCCCATTGGCGGGGCCCGTTTGTTTAGTATATGGGACCTAATCACTGGTCACTGTCAGTTTCAGCATAAGGCTTTTTATTTTGTTTTTATTGGTTTTTAACATGCAAGTATTGATCTTACACTATGAAGAGTTACTTTCCCCATTGAACATCATATCTGCGTTTTCTGATTTTGGAGCCACCACTTGGAGACCATCCGAACCAGAAGGAGCAAGCAGATGACACCGCAGTGGGATAGGTCCCCCTAAAAGACCTAAAGGCCAGTCAGACTCTCTTTGCTATAAGGCAAGAGGGTCCATCATTTCTGGTGAATGCAAAATACTCTCAGTTCCCTAAGGAGCGGATGCACAGAAGTCACCTTATTAAGAAGCACCATAGCACAAAGTACTTTGCATTGAAAAAGAGACTTTATATTGCACAACTTATATATTTTGCACTATTATATATTTTGCACAATTGTCACAAAAGCACTTTTGAGCACTGGAAGCACTTTATAGTTAGTTTATATGATTTATTATTTTGTTATATAGCACTCGTATGGCATTATAAGTGTCATAGATAATAATAATACGTTTAAATTGGTAAAAAAAAATTGGGGTTAGCAAGCGCTGTTCGCCACTTTATTATTCAATTCTATGGGTTGTATTACTTTTTTATGACTTTTTTATGACTCTCTCTTTCCCCCCTCTCTCTCTCTCTCTCTCTATATATATATATATATAAATTATGTATATACAGTGTGTGTGTATTTTAGATATATGTATATATCCTTTATTCCTTTTTACAATAATAGTATGTAGCATTCATATATAGACTTGCAGTCTTATTTTTACAGGTTTCTATGGTAACCACCATTCAGTGCAACTTAACCTACATCCAATGTATCCTCTTTATCTCATTTTCAGGTTTGACTCAATTGTCACCTTGTTGCCAAGCAACATAGTACATCTTCTGCTCAGCTGCTGTGATATTGATTGTTTGTTCACAATATGGAAGTTTTATTTTGTACAATGGCTTAAAGTGATTATCACTCACTGTTTATTTCCATAATGTGCACATGACACCCATGTAATTACTTGTTCTGGAAATATACCAGATCCATGCAGATGTTTCATAGACATGACTACAACATAAAACGTGAAAATGATATTTTTAGTTACAGTGGAAATGATATTGCATATGAATAAGCAATATATAGTATGACCTCTATGTGTAAAAAGTCTCTGTTGCATCATCATTGTAATTGCAAACAACTTCTAATTCAATTTTTACCTATTACATGTGCCATTTATGATGAGTTAATTTTATGCATAAACACAGTCTGAAGTCTAAATATAGGAAATATGTGCTATTTACCTGGCAGGGTGATGATTCTTAAAACGGGTCAGTACTAAGGTTGATCATTCAAGGTTGGGTAGATGTCAGCAGGATGAACCCACATTAGCTTCTAACATCTTTCACAGGTTCCTACATGATTTTTCTGCACAGGGTTTCCTAGTTCCACCTGCCTGCATTAGCCACTTAGAACAGTGTTTCTCAACCTTTTACGTTGAAGTACCCCTGCAGGTCTAAAAAAGTTATCGTTTGGGTGTCATGATTTCTGTGTGCGTGTGTAATGTCCGTATGTGTTTGTGATAATTTCTGTGTGTGTTTGTGATGGTTTTTGTTGGTGTGCAATATCACTGTATGTGTGCATGCTGCAATGACAGACACACACACACAATCACAAATTAACACAATGACACCCACACATAATACAAAATTAGCAGACAGGTAGACACATGCACACACATGAAGCCTACCAGTGCAGTGCCCACCAAATATAGCCTCATCAGTGCAGTGTCCACCATATGCAGCCTCATCAGTGCAGTGCCCACCAAATACAGCCTCATCAGTGCAGTGCCCACCAAATACAGCCTCATCAGTGCAGTGCCCACCAAATGCAGCCTCATCAGTGCAGTGCCTACCTTATCCAGTCTCATCAATGCAGTGCCCACCAAATGCAGCCTCATCAGTGCAGTGTCCACCACATGCAGCCTACCAGTGCAGTGCCCACCAAATATAGCCTCATCAGTGCAGTGTCCACCATATGCAGCCTCATCAGTGCAGTGCCCACCAAATACAGCCTCATCAGTGCAGTGCCCACCAAATACAGCCTCATCAGTGCAGTGCCCACCAAATGCAGCCTCATCAGTGCAGTGCCTACCTTATCCAGTCTCATCAATGCAGTGCCCACCAAATGCAGCCTCATCAGTGCAGTGTCCACCACATGCAGCCTCATCAGTGCAGTGCCCACCAAATACAGCCTCATCAGTGCAGTGCCCACCAAATACAGCCTCATCAGTGCAGTGCCCACCAAATGCAGCCTCATCAGTGCAGTGCCTACCTTATCCAGTCTCATCAATGCAGTGCCCACGACATAAACCACCCGTGACGTGACTACTCCGACATAAACCACCCGTGACGTGACTAC
>BLSH010173673.1:712514-729125 GCA_018402905.1 Glandirana rugosa | reverse complement strand
CAATGTCACTAAAATATATATACATATATATATATATATATATATATATATATATATATATATATGAATAAATTCTTTTTTTATGTTCTTATTTTTGCACATGTATTATAGCAAAAAAACATTTTCAAAATTGTCGCTCTTTGTTCGTTTATAAGGCAAAAAATAAAAGCCACAGAGGTGATCAAATACCACCAAAAGAAAACTCTATTTGTGGAAAAAAAAGGAAGTCAATTTTGTTTGGGTACAATGTTGCACGTCTGCGCAATTGTCAGTTAAAGCGAAGCAGTGCCGAATCGCAAAAAGTGCTCTGGTCAGGAGGGGGGTAAATCTTTCCAGGGCTGAAGTGGTTAATATCACTGTAACCATATGCCCTTTGGTCTGAACAATGCCCCTAGCACATTTCAGTGCCTCATGGAGACATGCCTGGGGGGCTTCATCTTTGAAACTGTGCTAGTCTACTTGGATGATATCATTTTTTTGCTCAAAGATCACATCAAGCACTTGGACCAGATGTCCACCCAGCTGACACAATATGGGTTTAAACTTAAACCCAGTAAATGCCACTTATTGAGACAAAGGATCCAGTATTTGGCGCATATTGTAGAAGCTGGAGGTTTTTCCCCAGACCCAGCTAAGGTACAGGCTGTGCAGGACTGACATCCCCTGAAAACTGTTACTGAGCTACGCTCCTTTCTGGAACTAGTGGGCTACTACCAAGTGTTTATCTCTAAGTTCACCCACAACGTCCTGCTTACCCACCTGCTGAGCGGCCACACCACCCAGAAGAAAACTTTTTCACCTTACATTCAAGCCCAGTGGCATTATGCCCAACAAAAGGCCTTTGAGATGCTTAAACAAAAACTGATCTTGGCACCATTATTGGGCTATGCAGGCTATTTAAAGCCCTGCCAGGTATATACTGATAGGAATTTACAAGGCCTGAGAGATGTACTGACCAGGTACAAGACGGCTGCAAACAAGTGATCCCCTACACCAGCCACAGTCTCCGGCCTATGGAGAAGAATCCCTATAATTACAGCTCCTTTAAATTTGAGTTTCTGGCTTTGGTGTAAGCCATCACCAAAAAGTTCATGGAGTACTCACAGGGGCAGACATAGAGGTCTTAATGGACAACCCCCTCGCCTATTTGGACATTGCCAAGCTCAGAGTGTTGGAGCAAAATTAGGTCGCCTCCCTAGCACAGTATAAATATAAGATCCACTACAGGCCTGGGAAGCTCAACAGACATGCTGATGATTTGTCCTGCTATGCCCAAGGCAGGATGTGGACTCTTGCTGAGAAGACGTCAAGGTAGCCCGTGTCCTGCCCACAGCAGCCACTGTGAGAACTTTCTGGATCATAGGTGTGGAGCTATGCAGATGGCAGCATAAATATGTATACAGCCCTGATCAATCCCAAGGAGCAGGACCCTGATGGCATTCTGGTAATTGTATATATTCTCTGAGCACACAGGGCTCTGAGTCTTTTCCTGGAGAGGATCAGTCCAGCCTGGAGGGCTTGCTGCCCTCCAGGACAGTGCTGCTATGTGCTTGCTGTCTCTGAGGGCTCAGGTGGGCAACCTGAGGGCCTGGATGCTGGGACCCTAGGGAGAGCTGCCTGAGGGGCTGTCTGCTGAAGATCTGGTCTGGTATCACTGGAGATAGGCATCACTTGGAAGTTGGAAGGAGGCAGGTAGCTGTCCTTGTGCCTTGAGTGAGTACAGATGGTTCTGAGAGATCTTAGAGACTTTCAGGCTGCTTCCACACTTCCGTTACTAGATATAGAATCAGCTGTAGGTCTGCTAAAAGTGACGCCAGCTGGTGTCCTGAAGAATTTACTTCACCCAATCCTCTATAAAGGGTCTCTGCTCTTGTGGCTTTAAAGAAAGGTGTGTGTGTTTAATTACTACTACTACTTCAAAGCTAAGTTCCCTGTTAGTTTACTGGCTTTACTAAAGCTTTTTCCTGAAAGAATACATAGTCCTCAAGTAATACATAGTTCTTGAAATTTCTCCAGAAATAAAAACAACAAAAACAACACCCTTAGACTGGTCATTGAAGAATTGTGTGACTGAGCTTGTGCGCCTGGCTGCAGGGCAAGAACATCTGGGGAAGACCTGGGCAATATACTAGCGGCTCCTACGGGAGTAGCACTACATGTATATAATATACAGTGTTATCTGTGTGTTTAGTTAAACTTTAAACCACAAATTGTATTAACTGTTTATGATGCAGCATATTTATTTTTCATTTTCCTTTCATTTATTTTCATTACGCCCCTGTATTTACTTTTTAATTTGTGAGGATCATGAAGTCCACAAAGTAAACCATAGAATCTTTCTTTGTGTTCAATATTAAAATATTTACTGCAATTTACTGTTTTAAAATTCACGCAAAAGCATTATCTGCTGCATAAATTATTCTAAAACTGGAGCATTCTGTCAAAATTGCTTATGTAGTCATTTGCGCTATTTGAGTAAATTACATAGCAAATTACATTACGACATTTGTCAGAAGATTACTTGGAGTTCTTAGCAACAACAGTGATAATTTAACATTTTCACATTTCCATCTAGTCTAAATTATTCACATGTATACTTCAAGTTAGAAAACCTGGCATTGTTCAATCAAAATGGTAATTAGGAATATGCGAATCTGTTTGAGTTCAGTTCGTGGGGGTTTCTCAAACCCTTATTGAACTTCACAAATGTCGAACTCAAAAAGGGATCATTTTGAAGTCTATGGGAGGGGCGAATCTTGATACTAAATTCTGGCCATTTTAAAAGCTAATAGGCAAATTGTTCTCAAAAAAGGCATTGGGAACTAGGCACTGCCATGAGGGACATTTAACAAAACAAAACAAATAAAAATGTAAAATACTATCCAGTGGGGAGAGGGTCCTTTTATTAGGACTTCAAGGGCAACATAGAAATAAAAATCATTAAATCGCATGTTTGGGAGATATCTTTATTCTGTGTGTGGTGTTACGGTACAATTTTCACAGAAATGATCAGCAACACCATATTCTGACCACATATTTTGATTGTATTTTTTTTTTTACTTTTACATTTACCTTGACTTACATAAAAAAGCAGCACCCCAATAAGGCTAAAAAAAGTTTTCAGGTAGTTTTAGCCATGACAGCTGATTTTATTTTATACAGTCGTAATGGGCCTGAATTGAACAGTTAATGTCGCAGCCAAAATAGGTCTAAAAACTATAAGTTAGTCATAAAAAAAATAGTTAAATCCCTCAACTTTCTACTAACTGGCCAGTGTCAAAACAGTTTCATAGTATAGCTTGTGAGCTACTTGTTTGCAGTACCACACTGCATCGTCTTGAAAGTTACTAAAGTGCACAACAAAAAAAAAACACTTCAAAACCACACATTCCCGGAGCCCTTTAAATATGTAGTGCATTTGTTTTAAAAAATGTAGCCCTAGAAATGACTGTTGGCTCTCTGAACTGTGAACAAAGGGGGGTTACACAAGATTATGTAGCCCACCACACTGCAATCCACAGTAATTTAGTGCAATATAAGACCGTATAGAATTGTAAGCCTTATGTGAAGAAACCAAATTATAGTACACTAAGGCCAAGATTAACAATTTTTTTTAGATAAAGTCTGGTGTCTCTTTTGCAGACTTTGGATAGAAGTCACAGGTGCGGAAAAATTGGGCTTTAGGTGATGGTTGGTGCCTACATACCATAACCCTATAAAGGTACTCTTGATGAAAGCAAGAATTGGCTTTGCTGTAAAATATTGAAATTTGATGCCCCTGTCAAACAGTTGAAGAAAAAATGGTCTTTGGGTGTTGTTGGTGCCTTCAACCTGTAACCTTATAGAGGTACTGTTGGTGAAAGCAAGAATTCAACTTGCTGTAAAAAATTTAAATTTGATGCCCCGGTCAAACAGTTGCTGAAAAATTGGGCTTTGGATGTTGGTGGTGCCTTCACCCTGTAACCTTCTAGAGGTAGTCTTGATAAAAGCAAGAATTGGCCTGGCTGTAAAAAATGTAAACTTGATCCCAGTGTCAAACAGTTGTGGAAAATTGGTCTTTGGGTGTTGGTGGTGCCTTTACCTTCATAACCTTCTAGAGGTACTCTTGATGACAGCAAGAATTGGCCTTGCTGTAAAAGATTTACATTTGATGCACCTATCAAACAATTGTGCCCAGGAACTTATACCAAAAATGACTTCAAGATAAAATCAAAACCCACAAAGCTAGGCAGCCTAGACAGTCTTGCAAAGATTTGAGATCTAAATAACACTTAATCAGCGACATCGGCAACAGGGGCTTGATAGCTGCTGCTAATCCAGGACTGATTAATTTTGACAAATGTCAGCCGGTCAACGGAGTCTGTGGACAGACACACTCTTTTATCTGTCACAAAACCTTCAGCAGCACTGAATGCCTGTTCGGAAAGCACGCTGGATGTAGGGCAGCCCAGCAGCTTAATTGCATACTGGGAAAGTTCTGGCCAGTGGTCTATTCTCATGAATCATAAACCCAGTGGATTGTCTACTGGAAAGTTCTCCATGTCTGTTTTCGCCCCTAGATAATCTCCCACCATATGATGTTGACTCTGCCAATGGGATCTTGAAGCTGACAGCCCTGGGTGCTGAGGACTAAAAAATGTTGAAATGCATCACTGAGGCGGCCCCTTTCTCCACTGCTCTTCCTTTGATCAACGGAAGGCTTAAAACTAGCTTTTCCATGAGACTGTAACCTACCAGAATCTGGACAGGCATTATATAAACTCCTCTTTAAGGTGTCAGCAAGATATTTCATCATGTGCTCCCTCTGCGACGGCAGGATGAGCTCTGAGACTTTACCCTTGTAATGGTCAAGGAGGGTTGCCAATTAATAATGATCCTTATCCTCGATGCCATAAATTTGCGGTTCCTTTCACAGGCTTTGGAGAATAAGGGAGCCCCGCAAGTTTGCAGAGGCACGAGAAGCAGAGTCCTTGGGGTCACTGAGGATTAAAGTATATGGAATTGCCTCTTCCCAGCCACATACTACTCCCAAGGTTTCTGGAGACTGAAAAACATCTCTTAAGGTTTGACACATGACTTCCTTAGCTTCTATGCTTTCAAAACTGCCAGAGTCCTCCTCCTCCTCCCTCTCCTCTTTGTGTTCTGTGGCATCGTAAGAATAGTGTCAGCATAAAGTGGGCCTTGAGAGGAAAGGAAGTCCTCTTCTTCCTCCCACTGCTCTGCACTGCTCTGCCTCGAGTGCCCTGTCCATAATGCCATGTAGAGTATACTCCAGCAGGAACAAAAGAGGGATTGTGTCATTGATGCATGCATTGTCATGGCTCAACATCCTTGTTGCCTCCTCAAATGGTGACAGTACAATGCATGCATCCTTTATAAGCAGCCACCGGGGTGGGGAAAAAAAGCTGAGCTGCCCTGAGCCTGTCCTTGTCCCATACTCACAAAGGTACTCATTGACGGCCCTCTGCTGCATGTGCACCAGAGCAGCATTGCCAAAATCGATTTCCATCTAGTGGACATGTCATTAATCAGGCGGTATATGGGCAGGTAGAATTCCCGCTGAATTTGAGTCAACCAAACACTGGCTGTATATGACCACCTGAATTGGCTACAGACTCTTCTGGCCTGCTTTAGAAAATCTTGCAAACATGGGTACCTGTTTAAGAAATGTTGCACCACCAAATTGAGGACATGTGCTAGGCATGGCACGTGTCAACTTTGCCTGTCGGAGGGCGGACAGAAGGTTAGTGCCATTATCGCACACCACCATTCCTGGCTCAAGCTTCCATGGTGTAAACCACCTCTGGGCCTGCCTGTGCAGAGCTGAAAGAATCTCTGCTGTAGCGTGGCTCCTGTGCCCTAGACAAACCAGCTGAAGCACTGCATGGCATCTTTTAGCCTTACTGGTTGAATGTCCCCTTGAACGCTTAGGGGGCACTGTTGGATCATAGGACAATCCAGCAGAGAAGGGCATGAAGCAGGAGGAGGGGGCAGAGCCTACACATCTTGCATCATCAACACCAGCTGTAGGGCGGTAAGACAAGCTCCTGCACTGAGCCCTGTCCTGCATCCTTCCTAGTTGCAAGCAGAGTTACCCAATGTGCTGTGAACAAAATATATCATCCCTTACCATGCTTGCTGGGCCACATGTCAGCAGTAATGAGGACCGTGTTGCTGACTGCCTTGCCCAACAATGCCAAAACATTGCCTTCCACATGATGGTATAGGCATGTGCAATTTGTTTCTGTCTGAGTACAGATTCAAACAAATTTTTGGTTATTTGAACATGCAGATATAGCTTAATCTCCGAATTAAATAGTAACGAATAGTAATGAATTTCATTGAAATCCATTAAAATTTGTTTTGCTTATTCATTTTCTAAGCAATTCCAACTTTTCTGAAAGATTAGAATTCGGATTGGTTGATAAACAATCAAACAATTTGAATTCTGTGTGAAGAATAGCTGGTTGTTAAGGAGCAGTCCAGGAAGCTGACCACCGTGTCCTTAACAACTGATCATCTGCAGCTGGCTACCCCACTGACAGATGAATGTAATAAAAAGAATGCTGGCAATACAAAAATGTTAAAAAAAATGGCGTGGACCCCCCAGTCAAAAATGTAAAAAAAACGGCATGGGGTCCCCCCAAAAGTCCATAACAGACCCTTATCTAAGCATGCAGCCTGGCAGTTCAGGAAAGGGGGGAAGAGTGAGCCCCCCCTCCTGAACCATACAAGGCCACACTTCCTCAACATGCCCCCCACCCCAAAGCACCTTGTCTTCATGTTGATGGAGATAAGGGTCTCATCCACACAACCGTGGCCAGTGGTTGTGGGGGTCTGCAGGCAGGGGGCTCTTCAGAATCTGGAAGCCCCTTTAACAAGGGGACCCCCAGATCCCCCCCTTTGTGAATGAGCATGGGGTACATAGTGTGGCCGAAGGGCCTGGTATGGACTGGGGAGGGAACCACATGGCGTTTTTTTAACATTTTTGTATTGCTGGCATTCTTTTCTTTACATACATCTGTCAATTGGGAAGCCCGCTGACAGACAATGAGTCATCAGTTGTTAAGGACGCAAGCAGCTGGCTTCACGGCCCACTGTTTGACAACCAGTTATTCTTCACACAGAATTTGAATTGGCTGATCGTTCGTGGCAGAATCCACTAGACGGAGAGGCAGAAGTTGTAAAGCCAGCAATTTGGACAAGCTGGAATTTAGACACTGGGCATGTGGGTGGCAGGGAGTTTATTTTTTGCAGCAGCATCTGGGGCAGAGAAATTAGCCTGCTATACTGCTATTGCATTACAGCAAGTTTAACGCCATTTAATTCTATGTGAGTTACTGCAGGTTTAACGCCATATAGTTCTGTGTGCGTTACTGCCAGTTTAACACCATATAGTTTTGTGTGCGTTACTGCCAGTTTAACACCATATAGTTTTGTGTGCGTTACTGCAAGTTTAAGGCCATATAGTTCTGTGTGTGTTACTGCAGGTTTAATGCCATATAGTTTTGTGTGTGTTACTGCCAGTTTAACGCCATATAGTTTTGTGTGTTACTGCCAGTTTAACGCCATATAGTTTTGTGAGCCTTACTGCAAGTTTAACGCCATATAGTTTTGTGTGCGTTACTGCCAGTTTAACGCCATATAGTTTTGTGCGTTACTGCAAGTTTTATGCCATATAGTTCTGTGTGTCACTGTACCTTTGACGCATCATATTGCAGTATATTATAGTGTATCTGTGGAGTGTGTCTGTGTAGTGTGAGTACTCAAATTAAAGTGCACCAAACACCACTTTACATTGACTAAAGTATATCTATGTACAGATTTGCACTTCTTCTTTACATTTTCTAATAAGCACCACCCCCTCCCTCCCAATAATGTCTGGGAGGACAACAAGGAAAGGCAGACATTCCCTTGGCACTGTAAGAGGGCCAGCAACAAGCGTGTCCACAAGCAAAGGTGGGGTGGTCGGTCAGTCTTCAGGCAGGACACCATTTCCTGTGTTTAGTGTGTTTGCCCGTGCTATCCAGCCACAGCATGCAGAGAAGGTGGTGGACTGGCTTACTAAACCTTCCTCATCCTCCTCATCCTCTTATTGGGGTCCAAACTTTCGCGGTGTTGGAAAGTTCTGGTGCAAACTGAGCAGGGGCCCATTCGGCCCATCCCTAGTTGCAAGGACCTGTGACACCCTTTGCTATGCCATCATCCCTGTCAGTGGAGGCTACTAATGGGTCATGAAATATAGCAGGGCAGACATGAAAGGGGAGGAGTGAGGAGAAGAATTGTGTCCCTTGTGTGGCTTTCAGGCGCTCTTGCCAATGGGTGTGGTGGTGGGAAGTTAAATGCCTTGTCAAGCATGCGGTACCCAAATGGCTGGTATTTTTGCCACACTTGATCTGCTTGCAGCAGAGATTGCAAATTGCAAAAGTGCGATCGGCTGCACATGTGCTAAAAAAGGCCCAGACAGCTGAACTGTGGACTGTGAGCTGCTCTCTGCATTCTCTGCATTCCAATGTAATTAGCTCACAGTTTCATGCACAGTGCGGCTCTTAGAAGCAGTGTGCTCTGTCCGATGTGAATCTACTCATCTTTTCAGACCACCCACAGAGGCTGCAGGACACTGACTCGAGTATAAGCTGAGGGGGGGCTTTTTTCATCACAAAAAATGTGCTGAAAAACTCGGCTTATACTTGAGTATATACGGTATATCAATCCCCTTTTATCATATACCCATCTTTGGGCAATTATTCCTTTGGACTTTCTAGTAAGAGTTCCACATCCATTGGATCTCGCAGTATCTGTTGCCCACCCTTAGAACCCCCAACATGTCTAAGAATGACTATATTCTTGTTTAACTTGATGTACAATAAAGAATTTTTTTTTTACTTACCTTAAAATATTTTTCTTGAGGGATATACTGTAGGTTCCAACCCTCTCTGTTTGTTGGCCCTAGGTACTGCATGCTCACAAAACTAAGGCATGGGGGTTATTAGAAATATAGTGTGCTGTCCTTCGACATTTTTTTCTGTTTGCCCCTGCCTACCTTCTGTAGGCAGCTATATATATCCCACATGTTTAAGAACTACTGTCTTCCTGTGTTCCTCAAAGAACTTCAAGGAAAAAAAAGAATATCATTCTTATAAATTAGTACCATAGAGGCCCTACCTTTACCACTCTCATACAGGTGCAACAGTCTATAAACAAACTGGACAGATGCCAGTTAACATAGCATGCATGTTTTTGAATTGCGGGAAGAAAATGGAGCATTGAAAGGATATCTACTAAAAAGTAAAATCATTTACAGCACTGTTTTATAGATTACACATGTTCATTAGAAGGATGCCTTTTCTGATTACATATAGCATGGTTATTTTGACTTTAATGCATTCAGATTGCTACAGTCTGGTAGATGTCCTTAGATAACTTCATACCTTTTACAACAGTTACTTCTGTAATTGGGTCTGTTCGAACAGCAGAAATCAAATTATTTTGAAATTGAAATTCTTCTCTCAGACAAAAGATCAGTAAATTAACCCATTCATCACTGAGGCATACATGACTGCTGAACATATTTAATAAGTGCAAAGTGCAGTGACTGTGAAAGGATACCTTTATATTAGGCCTGAATTATTACCATAAGTTGCTGCACAAAGTCATTTTATTTTGTGTGATGGACATTGGGGGACTGCTGGCTGTTGTTGGAGAGGCTGTTGATTCCTACTAAAGCAGCGTCAGAAAGCCTAGGCATGATTATGATATGTCAGGATGGACTACGATAGTCTGAGGAAATGCTGAGGTTTAAACACCAGTGGAGATGGCTAGGTGAAATCAGCGGTTCATCACAAAAAGCTCTGATGATTGCCTAATTTAACTCTTCTCAATCTTGTCACATTGCTTAGAAAATTATATGTGCAAGCTGAAAAAAAACAAAACAAAATAAAGACTGGCAAAACAGACAACTACAGTTGTATGCAAAAGTTTAGGAACCCCTGGCAATTTCCATGATCGTCATTTATAAATATTTGGATGTTTGGATCAGCACTTTCATTTTGATCTATCAAATAACTGAAGGACACAGTAATATTTCAGTAGTGAAATGAGGTTTATTGGATTAACAGAAAATGTGCAATATGCATCAAAACGAAATTAGCCAGGTGCATAAATTTGGCCACCCCAACAGAAAAATCACATCAATATTTAGTTTAGCAGAAATAACAGCCTCTAGACACTTCCTATAGCCTGTAATGAGTGTCTGGATTCTGGATGAATGTATTTTGGACCATTCCTCCTTACAAAACATCTCCAGTTCAGTTAGGTTTGATGGTTGCTGAGCATGGACAACCCACTTCAAATCACCCCACAGATGTTCAATGATATTGAGGTCTGGGGACTGGGATGGCCATTCCAGAACATTGTACTTGTTCCTCTGCATAAATGCCCGAGTAGATTTTGAGCAGTGATTTGGGTCGTTGTCTTGTTGAAATATCCAGCCCCTGCGTAACTTTAACATTGTGACTGATTCCTCAACATTATTCTCAAGAATCTGCTGATATTGAGTGGAATCCATGCGACCCTCAACTTTAGCCAAATTCCCAGTACCGGCACTGGCCACACAGCCCCACAGCATGATGGAACCTCCACCAAATTTTACTGTGGGTAGCAAGTGTTTTTCTTGGAACGCTGTGTTCTTTTGCCGCCATGCATAACGCCCCTTGTTATGACCAAATAACTCAATCTTTGTTTCATCAGTCCACAGCACCTTATTCTAAAATGAAGCTGGCTTGTCCAAATGTGCATTTGCATACCTCAAGCAACTCCGTTTGTGGCGTGTGTGCAGAAAAGGCTTCTTTTGCATCACTCTCCCATACAGCTTCTCCCTGTACAAAGTGCGCTGAATTGTTGAGCGATGCACAGGGACACCATCTGCAGCAAGTTGATATTGGAGGTCTTTGGAGGTGGTCTGTGGGCTGTTTTTGACTGTTCTCACCATCCTTCGTCTTTGCCTCTCCAATATTTTATGTGGCTGCCACTTCTGGCCTTAACAAGAACTGTGCCTGTGGTCTTCCATTTCCTCACTATGTTCCTCACAGTGGACACCGGCAGCTTATATCTCTGTGATAACTTTTTGTAGCCTTCCCTTAAACCATAATGTAGAACAATCTTTGTTTTCAGGTCATTTGAGAGTTGTTTTGAGGCCCCCATGTTGCCACTCTTCAAAGGAGAGTCAAAGAGAACAACAACTTGCAATTGGCCACCTTAAATACCTTTTCTCATGATTGGATGCACCTGTCTATGAAGTTCAAGGCTTAATGAGCTCACCAAACCAATTGTGTGTTCCAATAATCCGTGCTATGTAGTTACAGGTATTCAAATCAACAAAATGACAAGGGTGCCCAAATGTATGCACCTGTCTAATTTCGTTTTGATGCATATTGCACATTTTCTGTTAATCCAATAAACTTTGTTTCACTACTGAAATATTACTGTGTCCTTCAGTTATTTGATAGATCAAAATGAAATTGCTGATCCAAACATCCAAATATTTATAAATTACATTATATATTATAAATGAAAGGCACACTGCTAGGAGCAGAACTTGAGCACGTCTAGTCTTAGCTGGAGATTTGTGATGGATTTGGAATTGTGTGGTTGGCAGCTGTCAGGTACCATAGTATAACACAAGGCAGTGCCGGGCAAGGAGATACTACAAGCAGGCGAATGAAACTGAGGATAAATAGAGGCTAGACCATAGAACAGGAAAGAGGAAAGGTAAAAGAGCAAGAAAACTATGGAGCATGTCCAAGACTGAGGAGATTAAGGGATTCACAGAAAAGGTAGAAAATATTATGTAGTGCTGCCCCCTAACAGGCTGCTGTATATTGTTTGTCTTCTTGTGCTGCCCTCACCCTGGGAACTTCCCAGCCCTTCTGACACTTTAGGTTCTGACATTATGTATACCCCTTTAAACGAACCACAGACACAATGTAAACCGAACACAGCAGATTTCTGTATTGAATAAGGCAAACAATGAGCTTAAAGGTGTCAGTCCGTCAAACCCTGGGATAGCACCCAAGGCTGGTCGAGCGGGACACCTGGCAGTTAGATAGAAAGGCAAACAGTAACAAATAACAACACTTGAATATGCAAAGAATGGTAGAGACTGAATAATTTAATGTGCCCAGAGAGCTCAATGGTGGGGAGGCTATGACTAAAGAGAGGCTTGGCTGCAGGGAACTTTACTCCTATGGGGAAAAGAGGTTAAGCACTATTTGGGCCAGATCACACCCTACAGATAATAGGATAAGGGTAGTCCAAGTGTCAGGCCTGAACACAGTCTTCGCTGTCACGTTGGAGCTCAATGATGTTGAAGGGAAAATTATCAGAGAGTGGGAGGGGTAAGATTCAAGCAGTCAGCAAGCAAGTAGTGGGTATAGCAGTAGTGGCAAGTTTCTTTGTAATCTGGGTTATGATGTCTGCATGCAGTGTTCACATGCTGAGTGTTGCTGAAGAGAAAGGGATTTGGACTTCAGCCTGCTCACCAGATCCAGAAGGTAGTCTGCACACACAGGAAGCGATGCAGGGTCTGTACGCCAGCAAGTTGAAGGATATATGCGATAGGTCAGTCAGATGTGACTGAACGCCTGGCAGAGGAGTAATTGGCAGCAGCCATAAAAAGCTCTCTCTGGATCCATCAGGGGGGCGTGGCCTGACAAGGAAGGCAGTGGACGTCCTTTTACAGGGCTCTGTATCCTCAAGAACAAAATCCACTAGCATCCACGGATCACAGACATAGGTGAGCACCAGAACACCATCCATAAGCTCCCTGCACATCCCTACACCTTTCCCAGAACAAATTGGGCAGAGGAGAAGGAAGATTGCTGAGCTTCAGGCTCACCTCAGAGCTCTCACCCAGACGACCGCCGCCATCTTGAGGCCTAACCCCCGGATCGTCTGCGGACCACTCGGCCTTAACATCCGCCTCCACACGCCATCCATACGGCCATCCACATGGCTCCCAGCTTTGCCCCACCGCCCGACTCACACTCTAGGCCGGCAGCTCAAAAATTAGACCCACGGCGCGCCGAGGCCTAACGGCGGCCTCGATTTCCGCCTACAGCGAGTGGTACCTTCGGGGGACCTCAGTGGGCACTCTGGAGAAGCCATGACGCATTCCTCGGGACCCATGTTAGTAATAATCCTCACAAATTCACACGGATCTCACAGTACAGCCCTGAAGCCTGACACGGCGGCCATATTGGTACACCCACCGCAGCCACAGCTACCATTTCAATATCAATCCTTCATCTAATTTTCAAGCTACACCAAAGAACATCCTGCTAGCACTTGAGAGAAAAACCACAGGTGCAGAAAGTACCCAAAACGAATAACACAGAAGCAGTGGAAAAGATATCCAGGGTGTACCAAGATGGCTGATTAACCCCTTCTCCGCTGCAGCCCTGGGGAACTAAAGCACATAGCAAGTAAAGACCATTTGAAAACTATCGCCTCACCACTATTATAAAGCCACTAAACAGGGATGACAAGGAAAAAGACACATCCGCCAGAACCATGCAAACTCACTGAATTCTTCCCTGGCACATCAACCCAGGACTCACAAAGTCATATCCACGGTACTCACAGAATGAAGCCCGTAGACCACGACAGAGCTCACCCATCATCCCCATACAGATCCACATCACCTCTGATGGACTGCAACACACCCCCTGACAAGAAAAAAAGTCTCGGACCCCCAGAAAAGAGCTGCACCATCTCCCTTCTCATCGCCCTCACAACAAGCGCCGGTGAGTAAAAAACACCTCACCTACAAGCGACATAACGCTGTGGACACAGATGCGGAACATGAGGAGGAGCAGAACCCATCTTTATCTGCGCTACCCACCACTGATAACCCAGTCTCAGAAAACACACTAAAACTAATGTTGCTATCACTACAACGTGACCTTAGGAAAGATCTAAACAAATCAATTTCACTCATCCAAAACCAAATTGATGATCTGGGAGATCGAACCAATACTATGGAAAATCAACGCCATACATACGCCACACCATATAACGATTTAGTAGATGCACATCAGGCTCAAAAAGAACAAATACAATGCATGTCCGCTAAAATAATAGACCTTGAGGATCGTTCCAGACAGAACAACCTCAAGATCAGGGGCATCCCAGAAAGTATTACCCCAGCGGAACTCCTGGCATTCCTTCAACAATTGTTCGCGTCCCTGGACCCAACACTCACTAAATTGGAACTAGCCATTGACAGGGCACACAGGATCCCTAAGCCCTCACATGTCCCAGAGGACAAACCAAGAGACGTACTTATGCGCTTCACCTTCTACCAGGCGAAGGAACGCATACTCCAAGCGGCAAGGAGAACCCCTGTTTTCCCTGATCCATACAACAGACATATCTGCAGCCACCGCACAGAAACAAAAATAATTTTCCCCCTTCACTACAATCCTCAGAGACCACAACATCCCTTACCAATGGGGATTCCCTGCAAAAGTCACAGCCACATACCTTGGAAAAGCAGTCACCATCCTGGATCTAAAGCAAGGCTTGAAACAGCTTCAGAACTGGGGTATTTACCCCTCACCAAAACACCCAACTTTGAACGAGGCACATGCACACCGTCTTCCCGAGCCATGGCACTCAGTTGATTCAACCTGACTGAACACTGAGCAGACACCATCTGAATACAACCGGCACCTGTCTGTTATTGACTATTACCGTTTCAGCACATGTTCCCCAGTGCTGCAACCCAATTCAAGGTTCTCTTTGTTTTCTTTTTTTATCTTATTTGTTGGCAAATTTCAGTTCAGTTTGAATCTGATGTATGCACTCAAGTTTGCCCCCTGCAGGGGCAACAAATGTGACCGACATGACAGATACATCTATTCCATCTCTTTCTCCTTTTCATTCCTGTTCTTCTTCTTTCTTCTTACCCCCGCCCCCTCCACTCCACTACCACACACTTGGTCTCTATCAGATAAGGATGTTCAATAGATTGCATGTGAGATACCAATCTTCTAATGGTAACCATGTAAAGATGAAATTCTCACTAAGCCGACCTAGGCGTAGTCCTGTTGCGCGCCCTGATGCATCCCTAACGGGACAACCCCACACGTATCGCCATGGCTATTAAACTACTTTCTCTAAATGCTAAAGGGCTAAACAGCCCTTTTAAAAGCTCTTTACTCTGGAAAGAAGCCCTAACCTCCAAAAGTGATATCATCTGCATACAGGAGACCCACTTTAAACATGGAAAGTTTCCTAAATGCTCCCACCCAAAATTTCCTCACTCCTTTTTCGCTCACTCCAACTCTAAACTCAAGGGTGTACTGATTGCTATTCGCGATACGGTTGCATTTCAGCTGCACTCTCAGATCACAGATCCAGATGGAAGGTACATAATCCTGGTAGCCACCTTCAACAACCACAAAATAACGTTAATCAATCTGTACGCTCCAAATACGTCCAGGAAGAAATTTTTTAAGTCCATAGCGGCCAAAATGCAACCGTTTACAGCAAACCTAATCATTGTCTGCGGTGACTTCAATGAAGTCATCGATCCCTCATTAGACTCTACTAGCAAATCTTGCAAACCTCATTATCCTCCTTCATGAAGCAAGAAAACCTATATGACTCATGGAGATGCATCAGCGCCGGCAAACGGGACTACACCTTCTATTCTTCAGCCCACCAGGTGTATTCTAGAATTGATCTATTTCTAACCGACCGGTACACACTCCAACGTGTCACATCCGCTAAGATAGGGGTAATCACATGGTCCGACCATGCCCCTATATACCTCCACCTTAAATTATCCACTCGACTACCCCACCCACCACCATGAAGACTCAACGCCTCCATCCTCATGTCTAAATACCCTCAAGAACATATCAAAGAAGAAATTGCCCACTTCTTCCAAACTAACTCAGGTTCAACAACTGATCCCATGATTTTATGGAATGCCCATAAAGCATACATCAGAGGCATACTAATAAAACTAGCTGCCCAAGAGAAAAGAAAAAGAAATAATACCATTAATACTCTCCTCACTCAGATTCAAAAATTAGAACACCTCAATAAAAGCAAAATAGACCCGGATACAATGACAAAACTAAAATCATTAAAAACCCAACTCAGCGACACACTCTGACACTCCTTTGATTTCTATATCAAAAGACTTCGTCTGTCCTTTTACACATCAGGAAACAGACCAAGAGCACTCTTCGCTAAACAATACAAAAGGAAAATGAATAATAGGAAAATCGCTTATCTTAAAGATAACGCGGGACACAAAATCCACAACCCAGAGAAAATAGCGGAGCAATTCCGCAGATTCTACTCCTCCCTTTATAACCTGCAACACCCCCTTGTGCCTCCACCTCCCGATTGCTACAGTAATCCCCTCTCTAATCCAGCCCGATCAAGTTGGGTTCATCCCAGGACAGCAAACGTCAGATGGAACAAAAAGAATCATTAACCTAATACAATGGGCAGAACATCACCACACTCCATCCTTATTGATATCCCTAGATGCTGAAAAAGCCTTTGATAGGGTACAGTGGTCCTACATGCCGGAGG
>BLSH010173673.1:680518-692093 GCA_018402905.1 Glandirana rugosa | reverse complement strand
ATGGACTGGTTACTAACCTTACAGATAATAACTACACTGGTTTATGTCGTAAGGAAGTCAAAACGTTTTGAATTGTAAAACATGTATTCCTATCGTCTTTTCAAAAAAAAACGTCCTTCACGACTGGTTACAACTTAAATTTCACCAACAATTGTCCAAGGGCTGGCGCACGGCAGAAAAGTGCCGCCGTCAGCCCCTCGGGACGCGCTTAGCGGCATTTATTCGCCGCTAAGCGTAAACCGGTGGTCCCCCGCGTGGACCCCTCGATCTAACTGATCCCAGTGACAGGGATCAGTAGATCTCTCATGCCCCACTGACAGGGCGGGGAACCGCCGTGTTTACATCGGTGGTTCCCCGTTCTTTTCCCTGTAGCCGCCATCGCGGCTCGCCGGCGGACATCGGGTCCGCCCGAGCCGCGGGCACACTCCCCAGGTGCGCCCCCTGGTGGCCAAATGCGAATCGCCGCTTATTTACGGCGATTCGCGCAGGGCTCCCCGACTGCCGCCGTGAAAAGACGGCACGCGGTCGGGAACCTGTTAACAACCACTTTAAATTCAACATTGGTCAGCACTTCCTGCAAAAAAAAACTTTTCTGCTATCCTTATGTACAAAATGTTAAGTTTTGCAAAACTGAAGGAATGCTGTATTTGGTCACATCAATAATAGACATTCCAATCATTGGTCAGGTATGTAATGTCTTTTTGTACCTTTAAGTAAAGACATGAAGTAAACAAAGGAACAAACAATTACATTGTCCTCCGGTAAGAAAAACAAGTATCAAGGTGAAATTTGCTTTTTGTGTTGAATATCAGATTGTAATACATCAAATTGGCTAACGGGGTTAATTGTAAATGCCAAGACTCCAAACAGCCAGGGAGCATTAATCATACCTTTATTTGTCTAAATGAATACATTACACATGTAAACCCATCAATGACTGGGATAATACACATTGTGTATACACAATAAATAATTGCATTGTCATTAAAGTATTCTACAATCTTAGAAAATCGTTTTTAAATAAACATAGCATCATTAAAATGTATTGAGGTCTCATTCATCAAGGTTAAATACGATGTGGGAGTCTTTTGTTATGGCAAGCTACGGTAAATTAGTAATTAATTCAGGTCTCGACTATTTTATTACTGCACGCGGAAAAATAAAGTTAGAATAGAATGCTGTGCTTGGTCACAGCATAGAAAATATATCTTTTTACAATGCAGTGAAATATTGTGCAACACTCCATGTGCAAAATATTCAAAAATTCACAGCTAAAATAACTGGAGAGCTGTAACCAAACTGCATAGATTATCCCCTAAGTCATACTTAACTTTGGTTTAAAAAAAAAAAGAAAATTCTTGTCAAGTGTGTATTCTTAACTCAAAAAAGTACCTTCAATTGCTCTCTGCCTCCCCCAAACATCCGTATTTCTATAAACATAGTTACATAGTAGGTAAGGTTGAATAAAGACAATAGTCCATCTAGTTCAACCTGTGTTGGTGTACATGTGTCAGTGCCTATAATTGTTTCCCATATCCTTTTATATTGTGTTCACTAAGATGCACGTCCAAGAGACTTTTAAAAATATCAATACTCCCCACTGACACCACCAATTGTGGAAGAGTGTTACACCTCCTTATCGCCCTGTGTTTTGCTTGCGTTTATCTATTAAGGTTATTGTGGTAAAAACAAGGAAGCTTAGACTTCTGTAGTGTATCAATGCTTTACTAAACAGAAAAAAACTGCACATACAATTGTAGGATACACGAAATATGTCTGCACAATGCCAATTATGCTTTCTAGCAAAATATAAGCATGTACAATATGTATGCATTAAGTAAACTAAACTGTTACTCAGTTAAGGGTCAGGATGTAATGTCCTTCATGGTTCCTTGTTCAGTCAAAATGGCTCCAAAGATCTCCAGCTTCTGACAGTCATGTGTTGCTCCTTTGGCCTCTCAAACACCACTCTCTTTGTCTCCACATGCTTGTTTCAAAACCTAAAAAAATTCCTCCCCCAACTTCTGATATCACATCCTGCAGAGAAATTCCTCTCTAGCAGTCCAACAGGTACATTTTCATATCAATGGGGAGAGCTTTAGCTAAAACAGCACATGGGCTTAAAAATATAACTAACTCCATATTTTTCTTAAAGCGCAGTTCCACCCTATTAAAAGTCAGCAACTACAAAAAGTGTAGCTGCTGACTTTTAAGAATCAGGCACTCACCTGTCCCAGGTTCCAGCGATGTGGCCACCCGGCACTTTGCTCTTCTCCCCCTCCTCCGTGTGGCACTGGCATCACAAGTGTGGGCGTCTGGCTTTGGCTTCAAAGTTGGGCGCGCACTGCGCATACGTGAGCCGCACCGCGCTTTATGAATGGCCGGCGTATCTTCTTAGACCTGTGACGTGTCCCAGAAGATCGCTGAGAGAGAGAGGGGAAAGTGAACTTCCTTCCTGTGCCGCGGAGCCAGGAGAGGAAGTGCAGCAGGGAACCTGTGAAAACAGGGTCCCTGCTGCCCCCCCAAAAAATGACATGCCAATCGTGGCATGCCAGGGGGTCACCTTCCCTTAAAGCGGAATTTCCACTTTTGGGTAGAACTATACCACCGATTGACTTTATAGCATAACATAGGAAACTTCAACATCTCCTAAACCCCTCCGTATTGCAGTCCAAAAATGGGAGGAAAAAATTCCCTTTCAACTCCCGTATCTTCTGGGCAGTCAGACTAAGTCCCGGGGAGGCTGCAACATTACTTTTGAGCAGGGTCAGCAATGTCCTTGACAGTCTGTGGAAAGAAAATCCCAGATGAAAGTCTCTTGTCCTCTTGACCATAAGGAAATGCTTATATGAAAGTCCACTCCCGTTCAAAAATCAACCGCATCTTCCTCAGACTCTCTTCTGGTCTGCCTCCTCCCATCTGGCCTTGTCATCTGCTCTGCCTGCTCCACCTCTTGATGCTCAGTACCTGAAAAGAGTAGGAGACAAAGCAGATTATATGTTCCTTCCAACTGTGCTAAAAAACATAGCTCACTGCTCACATTTCTCTATTTCCCCAGTTCTAACTGCAAAACTATTGTAGGGTCCCCACAGTTGCCTTGAAACACTTTCACGGAAAGGCATTGACTTCCAATGCAACAAATAAACTTACATGTCTCTCCATGCTGTCTGGGACAAACACAGGTCTGCTGTTATTCAGTCCACAGTGAAAACCTCCCCGCACAGCTTTAGGTTAAACCTCTTCTCCTCCAGTCTCATTGTGTGACCCTGTGTCCTCTTACACTCCCTGAGACCGAATAGTTTTTTTTCCTATGCTGGGATCACCATTGAATTATTTGACAGGGGATAATTGAGGTCTTCCAATCCCCTTATTCATTTCATTGCTCTTCTTTGGACTTTCTCCAGCTCCAGCACATCCCTTCTGAGGACTGGTGACCAGAACTGGACAGAATACTCCAGATGCGGCCGAAGCAAAGTTTTATAAAGTGGCAGGATTATAGTTTTATCTCTGGAGTATGTCCCATGCTAATAGTCTGCCAGCTTTGGTAGCTGCAGCTTGGCATTGCATGCTATTGCTCAGTCTGTTTTCTACTATGACCCCCAGATCTTTCTCCATCCTTAATTCCCCCAGAGGTTCTCCCCCCAGTGAGTAGTTTGTGTTTGTGTTTTTAGCCCCCAAGTGCATTACCTTTCATTTCTCCACATTAAACCTCATTTGCCATGTAGTTGCCCGCTCCATTATTTTGTTCAGGTCTTTCTGTAAATTTTCTATATCCTGATGTGAAATTATTGCCCTGCTTATCTTTGTGTCGTCTGCAAAAACTGAGACATAGCTACACTCTAACAGTGAGTTGAGTGGCTATGTAGGAATGTAGCCACCCTATCTTTTTGCCTGTAAATGGACTAAGGACTAGGGACTATGAACTATGGAATTTGTAGTGCACATAGAGTAGTGCACATGACCGCAACCAACATGTACTACTCATTACTAAGGAATGGAAGTGAGAGAGAAAATGAGAGGTTCTGCAGCACAAGGAAGCAGAAAAGAACAGTAAGAAATTATTTTATGAAAAATAGATTGTAGTGTTACTATGTAGCATTGCGGCTGGTGAAATTTTAGGATGAGGGGCCAAACCCCGCCCTTACTTTTTGACTCCTCCCACTTCTCATAAGCCTCATCCCTTATAGATTCCACCCATTGTGTCAGGAGTCCAGCATCCAGTCCAGCATCACTAGATAGGAGTACATACAGCATCACCAGATAGGGGTATATACAGCATCACCAGAGGGGTATATAGCATCACCACAGGGGTATATACAGCATCACCAGATAGGGATATATAGCATCACCAGAGGAGTATATACAGCATCACCAGAGGAGTATATAGTATCATCAGAGGAGTATATAGCATCACCAGTGGAGTATATACAACATCACCAGAAAAGTATATAGCATCACCAGAGGAGTATATACAGCATCACCAGAGGATTATATAGCATCACCAGAGGAGTATATACAGCATCACCGGAGGAGTATATACAGCATCACCAGAGGGGTATATACAGCATCACCAGAGGGGTATATACAGCATCAACAGAGGAGTATGTATAGCATCACCAGAGGAGTATATGCAGCATCACCAGAGGGGTATATACAGCATCACCAGAGGGGTATATACAGCATCACCAGAGGGGTATATACAGCATCACCAGAGGGGTATATACAGCATCAACAGAGGAGTATGTATAGCATCACCAGAGGAGTACTGTATATACAGCATCACCAGAGGAGTATATAGTATCACCAGAGGGGTACCTAGCATCCATCTACCCCCTCGTCCCCACTGCGGGGCTCGTGGCATTGACAGTACTCCCCCAAGGCAGGCAGGCAGCAATGTCTGGCGAGTGGGGAGAGGCTTGGCTTTGGTTGTGTATCCCCCTGCTCCTCCAAGAAATGTGTCCAATAGGATCGCCTGTCTTCTCCCCCAATCGGGAAACCGGTAACATACCCGTGCTTCCTGATTGGCAGAGAGGTGGTTCAGTGTTAAAAAGGCAAATGTTAATTTGCCTTTCTAGGGGCTCGTTGCAGCATGCTCTGTGCCACAAGCCACTCTATGTTGAGCCCTATTAGAGCCTAAGGCTCTAATGAGTTGCTTTAAGGAAACCCCCCACCGCAGTAATTCATGGTCGCGGGCAGTCATGGATAGATTCATGCTATGCATACAGGGGGTGGCGAGGACAGAGGGGGCGGTGCCTATGCACCCTTAATGGTTGTAGTGATTGTGTATGTACTATTTTTGGACAATATGGATAATGTTTAGTTTCATTTCAACCAGCAGCAGTATCCCAAAGAGTTATGGGGACTTATTTTGCCATACTGTATCCATGGAATGCTATAAAAATGAACTGTTCTATGTAAAAGTGACACTGGCAGAGAATGGTTAACACTAGGGGGCAATCAAGGGGTTAAGTGTGTTCCCTCAGTGTGTTCTAACTGTAGGGGGGGTGGGCTGGCAGGGACATGACAGAGATCGCTGTTCCTGATCACTGGGAATGGAAGGTCTCTGCCATGTCATCTCGCAGAACGGGGATCAGTCTTGTTTACATAGGCAGATCCCTGTTCTACCTCTGTACAAGGAGATCACGGGTCCGCCGGACCCGGGGGCATGCTCCCACAGCGTGGAGCGAGCACGCATGCACACTGCCGCCGGCGCATGCCCGCTTGCAATTCGCGCATGAGCGAGCTGATGTATAATGACAGCGATTCGCACAGCCACGCCAACCTGCCGCAGTAAAACTACGGTGGCTGGTCCGGAAGGTGTAAAATTAGTATCAATGTCAGTTAGTGTCAGTGTCAGTGTGTTTTAGGCAGGATAAAAAAAAGCAAAATGCACACCATTGTTTCTGGGCCCTACTATGGGTTCAAACAAAAACTAACATACACATATATGGTATCATAATATGAATATAAAAGTGTCACGCTCACAATATAAGTGGAAAAAGTACATATTGCCAAATCAAAAACACAAATCAATCAATATTCATTATAACATCAAACTATATATAAGCAACACAACGTGCATAGTTCAAGAAGTAGTCCAGAAATAAAGTGACACAATTGTAAAATAGTGACAAATCTTCAGGATTCAATTCACCATATACATGGAGTGAAGTCCACCACCAAGAATCACAAAATGGCCACTCACCTTAAACTATGGACCCTTAAACTTTTAAAGGTCAAAACATGCATGTTGTTTTTTGACTAAACTTATGGGAAAACACCTTTATCAGTGATAATGATCCACCTCCTGTAATCACAATGGCCGCTCACCTTCTGTTATAGACCATTAAAATCAAAAGTCATGTACATGTTTATTCCTCTATGTTAAAAACATCTCTCCTGTCCTGGGAGTAGCAGTGGAAATGCAGCTCATAAAAACATATAAGCACTAGAGTTGAGTGTTCGGGTTCGAAACGAACTTTGGGGTGTCCAGGAACCGGACCCGAACCCGGACTTTTCAAAAAAAAGTTTGGGTTCGGGGTTCTGGGTATTTTATTCCACGTGTTGAATAGCTGCCAAGGGCAGCCAATCAACAAGTGTTTCACAGGTTTGCCCTTAGAAGCCATCACAGCCATGCCTACTAATGGCATGGCTGTGATTGGCCAGTGCATCATGTGACCCAGCCTCTATATGGGGCTGGAGTCACCGTGCTGCATGTCATATGCTCTCAGGCTAGTTTAGGAATAGGATCGCCTGGCGCTTTGGCCAATTGGGAAACAGGTCTCACCGACCTGGCTCCTTATTGGTGGGGAGGCACTGCAGTGTGAAAATAGCAAAAATTCATTTGCTATGGTCACACAGCTGGGTGGTATCGGGGCGCACTCTCTGTGCCCTGAGCCCACCCTTTTTTAAGCCTATTAGAGCCTCCGGCGTTAGTCTCCCCAACATTCGACTCTATAAGATAGCATGTCTTCTTAGATTTAGCATGGATTGGATCACTCAGACATCATGCTACTCAAACTACAACCTTGAATCAGCAATGGTTCATCCATACTCATTAGTGGCTATCCTGCACTCCAAGTGGAAGACTTTACCCCCCTACCTACAACATAATCTCCTGCTGAGGGATACGGTACTTGCATGGAGGGAACAAAGGAAACTGGCCAAACTCTGCATTTATGTTAAAATACCGCCCAATACAAGACAATCACAACTTCCCAGCTGGAATGGAACACAGGGTCTTCATCCTATGGCAATGACATGGACTCACAAAGTTTTCCTCTCTGTGTGATGGGGCATCTGGACGGTCGCGAAATTTCACGGCAATAGCGGAAGAGTTCTCCATTCCTAAATCCCATATATTCCATTTCTGGAAATGTATTAGCTTTATCTGTGCCTATTGTCAAGAGGGCCATAAAAGATTCCAAGAGAACAAACTGGACTATTTAATCCACGTAGGCGCCTATACTATTTCAGATATTTATAAGTCACTTCTGTGTCAAGCCATTGTCTCTTCTTCTGTGGCCAATTGGATCAAAGATTTACCAGAGACAGAACTAGTAGAGAAAATTCTATGTGGCTACAACAAAATACTCCAACTGACCCCTAACGAAATATGGAGAGAAACACAACTCAAAATAATACACCGTGCTTTTATACCCTTTCTCTCAGATAATGCAAAACCTCAATCCACTACTTGTCCACTAAGTAACCAGCAAAGACCTTCATTAACCCACCGCTTTTGGTCATGTTCTTATATCGCGGCCTTCTGGGATCAAATCATCTCCTACATCCAAAGTGTGACCCTTCTCCAACTTCCAATAGATTCACTACTCCTTATCTTTGGGCACTGGGACAAACAACTCATTCAGTGGTCCCCCAATGCCGACCCACAGATTAAAAACTGGTCTCTGATCTGCCTATTGGTGGCCCGCAGATCTATATTAAAACACTGGATCTCTCCCTCATGCCCAACAGTATCGCAAATTAAATGAGAGCTGACATCTCTTCTATATAAGGACAAGTTCAACACTGACTTTCAACTTCCCCATGCTAGCAAGCACTTTTATCAGAGATGGCAAGTGTTCATAAACACCACCCTACCTCCTGAGGAAATAGACAACCTTGGAAAATCCCTGTCATACTTCACAGGACAGCCGTCCTACTTCACCCAGGATGACATTAACTAACTATTCCCTCACCATGGGATATACTAGGAACCAAAGACTTCTACCACCTTTAAGTCTCTTCCTCTGCTTTTACCGATTTCCCAGATATTCTGGTTGCTGCTCTTGGACCACTCAACCTACCCTGATGCTGGAAAATTTTTGTTGGTAGTAGGCATATGATGTTGTCTGTATGATGACACTTGACTGCAGCCTAGGCAGCGACACAAGTCCTCCGAGTTCTCCTTACCTCAATTGGTCAGACACTGACTGCTGCTGGTGATGGTTGATGTCTGGTGATGATGAGTGATGACACTTCACTGACTGGCTGTGGTCTATGCCTCTGTGGCCTAGGCATAAGGCAGCCTTCCTCCTCCTAGACAGTCCTTCCTTCCTTCATCGGGCTTGGATGGTTGGACGATCAAGGTCACGCTCACCGTCAGACCTCCTCCAGGCTCCTTCAGTCCTCCGTCTGGTCAGAGTGGGCGCTGCCGCGCAGGCCAGATTTGTTTCTCACGTCACGCTCCCCCACGCATAGACTCAGTGACCACCTGCTCTGCACTGCACTGTCGTGAATGACACTGGAGGCTGGACTCACCGAGCACAGCAGCAGCAGCCAGCCACCCCTTGACTCAGGCAGTTAGAGTCATAACAAAGTCCCCGGAGGCTGCAGCAGACACTGGCAAATTCCCAGCGGTCCCCAGATTCCAGGGGGAGGCACTCGCCCCCCCCCCTCTTGTCCCCCCTTGCGGACGCCCATGTAGTGTTAATTTCAGCGACTAAAACTGACTAAAACATTTTAGTCGACTAAGGTAATACGACTAAAACTAAAATGGCATTTTAGACAAAAGACTAAGACTAAAACTAAATTGAAATCTGACGTCAAAATAAAGACTGGTCTGTAGTGCATGTTCATACCTCAATACCATAAATAATGACATATTAGATTTTTCACTCCAGCAGTATATAATGAGTTTGGAAATTGCAGAGAAATGCTTCAATAATACATTATAGTTTAACTAAACCCATTAGATTTTAGACGACTAAAATGAGTTTTGGTCAACTAAAATGATTTTAGTCGACTAAATTGATTTTAGTCAACTAAAATGTCCTGGAGATTTAGTCCTAAGACTAAAACAAAATTGAAATTTGCTGCCAAAATTAACACTGCGCCTGTGGTAAGTGGGCAAACTTACAAAATCTGCAGAGGATCAAATAATTATTTTCCCCACTGTATGTAAGAGCTATTCTGGGAGAAAAGACAGCAGGTTTAACTACATTTTCAAAAGAAACCAAAAATGAAGGCACAAGTGTTGTGTTAAAACAATAATTTTAATACAGAAACCCTCTAACTGTTGGGCTCCGAGCTGTCATGTATAGTAGCTGGACTATTGGATTTGTACTGTGCATTGAGCAATGCACATGACCGCAACTAACGTTCACTGCTCATTCCAAACAAATGGAATTGAGAGGGAAAAATAAAAGGTTCAGGAGCAATAGGAATACATTAAGTCTTAAAAAGCAATAAGAAACCATTTCATTGTAGCACTACCCCCGAAGGAGTTGCAGGTGCCAGGGTTCCCCACTGCTGCACAGTCATAAAGCATTTTCAACTCTCACCCAGAATTAAGAAACCAGTTTTTGAGCTTGTTTTTGTAGTTTTTATTGAGGGATGATAACTTGGATGGGGTTAGGGATAATGGGATACCCAACTAGACAGCAACAAAACAAAAATCCAGGGACACTTCTTCCTTCTTGATCCTTGTACAACTCCACTTGATTTACTCTGCAAAACTCCAACTGATTTATTCTGTGGGAACTAATAGCCTCTTGTTAGCTCAGCAAAAGCTCCTTACAGACTAGGAACTCTCAGTCTCTTAGTAAAATAGCACATGTGGCATCTTGCACCACCATCTGCTTCCCCGTAGACACAGCTCTACTGCTTGCAGAAATGCTAGCCCACCTGGTTGCTTATTCTTCCCAGTTCACACTGTCTTCAAGAGAGACTTGCTACAGCTGGCAGTCTCTCCCCTTGTCTGTCCATGCACCGTGCTGATCTACTTACTGTGTCTGTCTTTGCTCCTGCTGCCCCTCTGGAAAGCTTTCCTCCAACTGCTTCCTGTGGTAGGATCCTTCCAGGCCAGCCTCCTGAGCTCCAGCCCGAGGTAACCCCCCCCAACAGGGGTCCCTCAAGGGCCACCGACAGACTGCCTCAGCACTGCTTCTCCATTTTCCATCCATTGTTTGCATGACCTATGTCTATTTAAGAAGTCCTTAGTTCAGTGCCAGGCCCACTCCTGGGGATTAGCTAAGGGCCTCCAAATATGCAGAATAGTCCCTCTTCACCTACGCCCACTAGCATCTAGAATGTTCTCCAACTTTCCAGATCCAGGGGGAGGCACCAGAGGGCTGTCTGTATGAGGCATTCAGCCTAACCTCTAATAACCCTGACCCAATTACAGTCCCACAGGCTAAGCATGAGTCAGTTTGCCTACTCTCACTTTAGTAGCACACACTAGAGGGTGCTACATGAAAAATAGGTTACAGAGACATGAAAGTGTAACTAAACCCACAACAGTAAAATCAATCTGTATATGCAGTAAAACATGTTTGTTATACTCACTTTGGAACCTAAGGGGTTAATCCCCTGCATTGTGTAAAAAGGCTATTTGACCCCATCTAATTTGTTCCTCCTCTTCTTCCACAGTCCGTAATCCATCTCCTGATAGAACAGAGGCTAGGGGACAAGCTGCACATACTCGGTTTGGTGTGTATTGCTAGAGATTTTTTTTTTCTTGGGAGAGTACATTGGTACAGCATAGGGCAATCAGCACTGTCCAGACAGAGGGTCAGGGTTCATGCAGCTTTATAGGACAGTCAGAGCAGACTAAAATCAGTTATATTTGACGATTTATGGAAAAAAGTAGTCGTCACAGACCAACATCGAACATCCTCAGACGAGACTGACAGGATATTTCGACGTACTTGGGACTGGGAGACAGACCTGTCACGACTAACGGGATACGACATGGTTACATGAGAGGGTTCTTTTTTTTTTAGAGATCGTTATGTGTGGTTTGGCTCATACACGTCGAACAGGGGATCGGAGACAAGATAGTCCTCTACCTAATGCCTGACACCTTCTTCTCCTCCTTGTTTAATCTACCCCAGTTTATCGGAAAAATGTGTTACGTCCCCTAATTGGGGAATCCAAGGTTTCACTCATATTGTTTGTACAAAATGACGTATATGTCTAACTAAAATGACAACACCCAAATCAATGTGAAAGTACAGAGACATTGGATAAAAAGTACATCGTGGGAGATCACACACGATGATTTCACTCTCATCCGTTTGACTGAGTACGAATCGGACACCCTGACATTAACCCAGTCCCAATAATCTCCAAT
>BLSH010173673.1:657508-669346 GCA_018402905.1 Glandirana rugosa | reverse complement strand
AAAGTGCGTAACCGTGAAACCTTCTTCGTCACCACGGTCACCTCTCCACTCGACTCGACACTCCGACTCGTCGTGACTCGTCCCGTCCGTTCGTGTATTTCGTTGTTAAGTAAGTATACTTGACCAGTCGTTAATAAATAAATATACTCCGACAGTTCGACTCGTCGTGACTCGTCCCGTCCGTCCGTGTATTTTTTTCGTTGTTAAGTATACTCGATAAGTCGTTTTTTCACACATATATAAATTAAAATATATATATATATATATATATATATATATATATTTCAGTTGTGAGCACATTATTCAGGTCACAATCGTCGCGAGCACTGGCACTTTTTCACTGAACATTTAATATCAATTTTTACTTTGTAATCTACCATATTACTCTGGAAGCGCTGCTAACACTGGACTTATTACACGAGTGTTGACTTTATATATATATATATATATATATATATATATATAAAATTAAATATATACACACTTTTTTGCTGAATAGCTCATATGAATTGTTGCTTTTTTTATGTGCCTGCCTGCCCTGCTCAGTGCTGCTCAGCTTGACAGCCTCATATAAATAAATAATTGCTGACCAGTTCATATGAATGAATTGTTGCTTTATGTGCTTGCCTGCCCTGCTCAGTGCTGCTCAGCCTCACAGCTCAGCTCACCTCTCCACTGGCACCACTGCTTCTTCCAAAGTGCCAATGCGTGAAAGCAGGGAGAAGAGAGAGGCTGGACGGCAGGCAGAGTGCAGCTGCATATCACTCCGCCGGCGCCAGCGGGATCTGTGGCCATGAAACTATAGAAGAAGCATCGGGAAATGTGGCTAGAGATTACTCCGTGGCGGTGGTTCCTGAACAGTGAACAATCACCTCCTACTCGCAGCACGTGTGTTTTTGCTGGCGCCGAACCGACCCTAGTGAATTACACAGAAATGTTGCAGGCTAACACATTAGCACTAGCAGCTAGTAGCAGTAAAAGCAAGACAGAGCATTAGGGTGTCCCTGGGCACACCCCGTGGGCACGCCTATGTTCACTAGATTTGAAGGATGTCACCAGATTCAGGTAGGAGCTGTACCCGCATACATATTGAAGTCAATATTCACAGGTACACTACAATTATTTTGTTTAACTGTAGTGTATTTTTGATAATACTGCACCCTTCCACATTCCCTATTATTGTGCAGATTTATGATATTTTTTTCTTGTCTATAAACAGGTATCTATCCACATAACTCTTTACGATTTAGTAAAACAGAAAAAGGTGTTTGCGTATGTGTAGCTGAGATTGTTCATTGAATGTGTTGCAGCACTTTAGACAGACGTGATTACATTTTTATGTGTTCAGTTATAAAATCCCCATAACTTCATTTTGACAAATGCATTTCTATAAATTTTCAATTTCAGATGCAATTTTGAAGTTATAGCCTCCTGTTTATAGATGAATAGCAAATCATATCTCTTACTCTACAGATTTCATGTGTTTATAATTATGAAAAAGCAATTATCAAAAACAAATAAAGGTTTTAATAAAAAACATACATATTGAAATCCTTGTATTTCTTTGTTCGGAGATGCCTGTTTATTCCATTATCACTGGACGGAATGGTAGCCAATTATTATTTTTGCTATGCAATTCTGAGTCCATTGTTTGAATCTTGGGAGAGGACTGCATGGAGAAGTTGTTGGGTTCCTCGTGCAAACCAAAAGATATTGTGTATAATTATGTTATTTTTATTATTATTATTATTATACAGGATTTATATAGTGCCAACAGTTTGAGAAGTGCTTTACAAAATGAAAGCAGACATTACAGTTACAATACAATTTGGTACAAGAGGAATCAGAGGGCTCTGCTCCTTAGAGCTTACAATCTAGAAGGGAGGGTCAAGTGATACAAAAGGTAATAACTGTGGGGGATGAGTTGATGGAGAAAGTAAAAACTCAGTGGATAGGCTTCTTTAAAGAGAAGGGTTTTCAGGATTCAGGATTGTCTAAGGATGGATAGATTAGGAGATAGTCGGACAGTTTAAGTACGGAGTTTCAAAGGATGTGAGAAGCTCTGGAGAAGTCCTGGAGGCGAGCATGGGAGGAGGTGACAAGGAAGCTAGAGAGCAGGAGGTCTTGGGAGGAGCGAATAGAGCAGTTTGGTGGTATTATGAGACTAAGTTAGTGATGTAGCTGGAGGCAGAGTTGTGAGGCGCTTTGTAAGTTGTTGTTAGTAATTTGAATTTTATTTGTTGGGTGAGTGGAAGCCAGTGGAGGGATTGACAGAGAGGAGTACTAGACACTGAACGGTTGATAAGGCAGATGAATCAGCAGCGTTCATGATGGACTGAAGGGGGGATAGCCTATGTAAAGGTAATGCCGTGAGGAGTAGTGTTGAGCGAACCCGGACTGTAAAGTTCAGGTCCGTACCGAACTTTCGGGTGTCCGGGACCCGGACCCGAAAGCGGACATTTCAAAAAATGTTCGGGTTCGGTCCGGGGTTCTACTATTTTACTCCACGTGTTGAGAAGCTGCAGGGCAGCCAATCAACAAGCGTTTCACTGGTTTGCCCTTAGAAGCCATCACAGCCATGCCTACTAATGGCATGGCTGTGATTGGCCAGTGCATCATGTGACCCAGCCTCTTTATAAGCTGGAGTCACGTAGTGCTGCAGTCACATGCTCTTGGGTTAGTGTAGGGAGAGGAAGCTGACAGCGTGAGGGAGAGATTAGAGACATTTTAAGATCTGATCCTGCATCCTGAGATAGATTACTTTACTACTGCTGTGCTGTTGCTCTGAGGACAGATAGCAGAAATTAGAGATTTCACATACCGCTGCTTTGAGTTGCAGATCAAATTCTGCATAAAACAACGATCGCTACGATCGTGCTCAATGATCAGATTGTTGGAGGAATTTGAGATTTCAAATACCGCTGCTTTGAGTTGCAGATCAAACTCTGCACAAAACAACGATCGCCACGACCGTGCCCAACGATCAGATTGTTGGAATTGTTGGATTGTTGGAAGAATTTGAGATTTCAAATACTGCTGCTTAGAGTTGCAGATTGCAGATTAAACTCTGTCTAACGCATTGTCTGAATGATTGAACGGATGGTTGTACATATATTATTGAGCAGTAGGAGGTAGGTTTCTTTTCTCTACAAATATTTTTTTTTTTTCAATAAAGCTTTATTGAAAGTTTATGAAAATACACACAATATATGTAAAATTGCAAAAACATATGTAGCATCCGGTTGTTACATGGCTATGTGTTCTATACATAGGTATTTGAATAACAGGTATTAATGAGCAAACTTAAAACCATATTATTATTATCTCTATATAATAGGGTATAAATGATTCTCGTATTTATCTGGGTTGGTGAAGTGGAGTAGATTACTTTAGTCAGTAGATGTCGGTGTTTGTCAACGGTCATGTGGAGAGGTGTTGAATTAGAACTTAATAATGATTATAGTAAATTTGTGTATTCTTCAGAAGATTTGAACCGGATCCACTTGTGCCAGATGCTGTGGAATTGTTGAGCGTTCTCCCTTTTGATTGCTAGCGTTTCCTCCATATCAAAGATTGTATTTATTTTCATTAACCATTCCTTGATGGTTGGGGAATGTGTTGTTTTCCAATGTAGTGGTATTAGAGTTTTTGCTGCGTTAAGCATATGTCTTATCAGGGATTTTTTGTATTTTTTGTATGTGAGACTGTGCACATGTAGTAAACATAAGGCCGCGTCCAATTTGATCTTAGTTTCTGTGATTTTCACTATCCAATTGGAAACACCTGTCCAGAATTTCTGAATCTCACGGCAAGACCACCAAATATGTACAAAGGTGCCTGTCTCATCTAAGCATCTCCAGCACTTATCCGATTCCGCTGGGTTCCATCCTTTTATTTTCTCAGGTGTGATATACCAGTGGTTTCGGATTTTAAAGGCTGTTTCTTGCATTTGGGTGCTCAATGAGCATTTATGGGTAAAGACACATGCCTTCTCCCATTGTGCTTCAGAGATTTGAATGTTCAGTTCTTTTTCCCAAGTGGCTTTGTGTTTATCTGTGAAATCAGCACTTGGTTGGGAAATCCATTTATATGCTAGTGAGGTGGCACCTTTGATTGGTCATTTGGTCAAAGCAAATCTTTTCAAGAGTAGTGAAGGGTCTCGCCATGAGATTTCTATCTTTGTTATTCCAGACGAAATCAAGGATTTGCAGGTAAGTCCAGGCGTTTAAGGACTGGTTTGGCATTTTGTTCTTAAGTTGGTGAAAGGATAAGATCTTGTTATTGTATAAACAATCATATACTAAGAGGGGTGTACCTTTCTCTGATCTGAGATAATTGATTCTTTCAGAACCTGGCGGGAATTCTGGGTTGCCCGCGATCGCCGTTAGTGGGCTGGTGGCGGATGACAGCTGGTGAATGTCTGCTACTTTTTGTACAATTTTTAGAGTGGTGCTGATTAGGGGGTGGCTTTTAATTATGTGGGGGTAGAATTTATTTTTGGTCCATGGTAGGAATTTAGTGGATATTTTGGGACTTGGTTCTTCCAGGCTGATCCAATCTTTGAATTTGGAGTGACAATGCCAGTCGATCAGTCTGGTAATATGTGTTGCGTAATAGTAGTTTTTAAAGTTAGGTAGGCCTAGTCCCCCTTTATCCTTGGGTAGCGTGAGTAGTTTCATTTGGATGCGGGGTTTTTTATGTGCCCATAAGAAGTTTCTTTTAGCTGTGGTAATTCTTTTAAAGAATTCTTGGGGAATATCAATGGGGAGGGCATGGAACAGATAAAGCAATCTGGGTAATACTGTCATTTTTAGTATGGCTGCTCTGCCAAACCATGAAAAGTGTTTCGAGTTCCATTTTTTAAGTTCTTCTTCAATTTTTTTCAAAAGTGGAACAAAGTTGTAGTGGTATAGATCTTTGAAGTTGCATGTTATTCTCACCCCTAGATATTTAAGGGAAGATGATTCCCATTTTTTAAGGACAATTACTTTTAGTAAGTTCTTCCGTTTCTTTGGGCAGCGATAGATTCATTGCCTCAGATTTGCTGCTATTTACCTTGAAATTGGAAATAAGTCTGAACTGTTTGAAAACCTCATTTAGGTTAGGTATAGAAATATGTGGTTTGGATATAAAGAATAATAGATCATCCGCATACGCTGCGATCTTGAATTCTCTATGGTTCGTGATGAACCCTTTTATATTCTCATTTTGGTTGATGGTTCTGATCAGGGGTTCCAATGTCAAGATAAACAGCAGAGGTGACAAGGGGCATCCCTGTCTGGTGCCGTTTCTAATTTGTATGGGATCTGAAAAATGATTATTGATTTTTATTTTTGCCGTGGGGTTGTTGTATATGGCATGTATCCAGGACATCATCTTTTTGCCCATGCCTACATGCTCACATGTCTCGAAAATGTAGTCCCACGCTACCCTATCAAAGGCCTTTTCCGCGTCTGTCGACAGGAGAAGGCCTTCGATCTTTTCGCTCTGCACTCTGTGTATTAAATTTAGGGTTTTAATAATATTATCTTTTGCTTCTCGGCCAGGCATGAAGCCTACCTGCTCTGGGCCTATTAATTTAGGTAAAAGGGGTCTTAATCTATTGGCTAGAATTTTTGTTAATAGCTTAAGATCCAGGTTCAGAAGTGATATAGGTCTGTAATTGGTGCATTTTTTGTGGTCTTTATCTTGTTTTGGTATTAATGTAATTTGTGCTGCTAGAAGTTCTGACGATGTTCCTGTTTTCTTGTTTAAGTGATTAAGTGCTTCTGCTAGTGGTTTGGCTAAAATGGAGGTAAAAGTTTTGTAATATTGAGAGGTGAGGCCGTCTGGGCCTGGGCTTTTCCCTGTTTTAAGTCCTGAAATGGTGTCTGTGATCTCTTCTAATGTTATATCTTTTTCTATGGCTACCATTTCGTCTACTGTGATTTTGGGTAAGTTACTTTGTTGTAGGAATTTTTGAATCTGGTTAGCTCTTGAGGTTGTGGAGTTTGGGGTATTTTCTTGTGAGTTGATACTGTATAGTTTTGTGTAGTAATCCTGAAAGATCTGTGCGATTTTATTTGTCTCGAAGTGTTCTACCCCTTTAGGGTCATGAATGCTGTGTATAGTGTTTGCTAATTTTGTATCTTTTAAGGCTCTTGCCAGTATCTTGCTACTCTTATCACCATGCTCATAGTAAATTGTTTTTTTAAGGAAGAGGGATCTTCTTGTGTTCTTATCTAGGAGATTTTGAAGTTCCTTCCTTGTGTTGATTAGGGTTTGTTCTGTTTCTAATGCTTGAGAACGCTTATGTGTCTTTTCAAGCTGACCAATTTTTGTTAGGAGATTAATGATATGTGTTTCCTTTTCTTTTTTCTTTTTGGCTCCCCACTTAATGAAGTCGCCCCTTATCACACATTTATGTGCTTCCCAAATCGAGAGTGGTGAAGTTTCGGGGTTACAATTATTGAGGAAGTAGTTAGAGAGGTTCTTTTTGATGTGTGTTAGGATTTCTGGGTCTGTGAGGAGTGAGGGGTTTAATCTCCAGTTAAATGTTTTGGGTTCTTGCTTTTTGGACATTAAGTGTAAAGATATTGGCGCGTGGTCCGTTATTGTTATATGGCCTATTTTTGCTTTTTGAAGGTTTGGGATATCTCTTTGTGAAATGAAGAGGTAGTCGATTCTAGTGTATCTCTTATGTGGATTTGAGAAAAAGGTAAAGTCTTTCTCATTGGGATTAAGTAGTCTCCATGTGTCGACAAGGGTAAGGGATTGCAATAGTGTTTTAATTTTCTTAAGAACACGGTAGGCGATACTGGTTTTCCCAGTTGAGGTGTCTTGGAGTGGGTTAAGGGGTACGTTAAAGTCTCCCCCTAGTATTAACCGACCGGTCATAAAGCTTTTTAATTCGTCGACAATTTTTTGGCAGAAGGAAATATGTGCCTTATTTGGGAAGTAAATATTTGCCAAGGTTGTCGGGGTGCCCGACATTGTCCCTTTTAGGAATAAGTATCTGCCCTCTGTGTCAGCGAGAGTTTGTTCAGTTTGAAATGTGGAGTTTTTGCTCAGGAGTATTGACACTCCTTTTGTTTTGGCTTGTGGATTGGTTGCATGGTAAGCGTTGATAAAGAAGTTATCGGTTAGTTTGGGGATTGCTTTTCCCTTAAAGTGTGTCTCTTGTAGAAAAACTATTTGTGGCTGCGTTTTCTTAAGTTCTTTTAGTAATTTGTGTCTTTTTTCCGGTGTTCCAACACCGTTGACATTATGCGAAATAATTGTAGGGCTTGTCCCTAGATTGGAGTATGCCATGTTTGTATGAGGTATCGTGGTATTGGGGAGAGGTGAGGGGGAGGGAGGATTGGGAAGGAGGTTGTAGGGATAGAGTTTCCTCTATACTACACTCTCTCTGTGGTTGCCTGCAACCTCAGAGATGTGTTAAGGTTTTAGAAATATAAGTATTGATGATGTATATCGTTGTAGAAACTTTAATCTATCTTTCTTTTGGGGGTCGTGTAAGAGGATTCCTGGTATGTCTGGGTCTGTCTTTTGTGTTTGGCAAAGGTAGTTTGCTATTAAGATATAGTTGTGAAGTTATGTTCATAAGAATGGGTCACCACACATTTTCCCAGTTATCATTGACTAACTAACGTTACCTTTATGTTGGGGTGTGTTGAGTGTGTTGAATTATAATTGGTATAGGAATCGCAACCCATGTGCGTCATTCCTATTTAGGTGTAGGTTTGCATGTGTATGGTTGCATTGAATTAGATGGTGTGTGTTTACACGTAACATGTATATAAACGTTGTTCCAAGTGGTAAAACTGGTTAAACTAATATCAACTGGTGAGAACTCAGGACTGATAATATTACCTGGACTAATCAACAATGTCGCCGCATGGGCCTCGTCCACAGTTTTCTTTTTCTCGTTTTCAAATTCTCTCTAACTTTACTCTTTTTCTACATCTTTTTGTCTTTTTACCCAATCAGATTGTTGTAGGATGTTGTTGACTACGTTTAATCTATAAGGTTTAGAGATCTCTTATTTTCTGTGGACGAAACCCCTTTGGCGTTAAACAATTAGACAATTCTTAACATTATTGCCTTGAACCGAATTAACAATGTTAAACTGTGTATATAACATTCAAGTAGGTTCAAGAAGTCTACCAAACTTCCTTGGCAGTACTCAGATTGTCCTCTGTCTAAGTTTTATGACGAGGCCTGGAATCGTGTAGATGGCCATAGGGAGAGGGGAGAGAGAGCGAGAAAAAAAAAAAAAAAGGGACCCGTGAGGTATGGTTAAGTCTACAGGACCGTGCAAGTTACAATCGGGGTCCTGTTGTATATCTTCCTCTCCGAGCTCAATGTCCTCCGTCTCCTCTTCTGCATCTGGCTATGATTCCACCTAGGTCCTTGTTCTTTGCTATTAACCTAGTTGATGGGTCAGGTAGATGCATATAAACCCGATTCCAGTTACTGAGGCTGTCAGGTGTTTGTATTTCTTGTCTGTCGTTATGTTCAGGTATTATCTAGTGTGGGTGGGTTGGCTTCAGTGTCTGTTATCTCTGACTCTTGGGGTTTTAGATGTTGGGGTATTTGTACTTTGTCCTTCGTTATATTTTTGTTTTTTTCCTTTTGGGTAGGGAGAGTTTTGGAGTGATTTTCCTGGTGAGTTCCCTGCTGTTGTGGTTTGTGGAGGGAGGCGGAATTCTTGATACCACTGGAAGATCAATTATATCACTCTGTATTGCTTCACAGAAGAATGGTATGTCTTCAGGAGTGCGGAGAAGTACCTGTCTTCCTTCCACAGTTATTTGGACCGCAAATGGGAACTTCCATCTGTATGGTATTTTTTTTTCCTTCAGAATGTCAAGTAGTGGTCTTATAGCTCTTCTGTTTTTGAGCGTGATCGGTGAAAGATCTTGGAAAAGTTGAATGGAGGCGCCATTGAAAAGGATCTGGTCGTTTTGTCTGGCTTTCATCAGTATTTCTTCTTTTAGAGGGAAACTGGTGAGGCAACAAATGATGTCTCTGGGTGGTGCTGTCTCTGGGCCTTTTGGGCGTAAGGCTCTGTGGGCTCTTTCAAATTTGATTGTAGAGTCTATGGGTCTTTCCAAGACGTTGTTAAAAATGGAAGTGAGTACAGGTTTTATTTCCTCTGGATTGATTGTTTCTGGGATGCCTCTGAGTCTTATATTTTTCCTTCTCCCTCTATTATCCAAGTCTTCTACTTGTCTGTTTAAGTTAATTAAGTGCATAGAGTGGGTGGCTGCTACTTGATCCAATCTTTTTATGGCTTTGTCTCTCTGTTTCCCAGTTTTCTCATTGGCTGCTATTTGCTCCGTTAGTACAAGTATGTCCGCTTTGAGATCAGTGATTGCAGAAGAAAAGGATTTTTTGATGTCAGCAGCTATTTCTGTCATATCCCCATAAGTTAAGGGGTGATCATGGTTTAATGTTGTTTTTATCGGTATCTTCTGAAGTAGCTATTGATTCATCATCATAGTCCTCTTCATCTGTGAAATCTTGCGGCGGGTTCTTAGACCCTGTCATGCTTCTATTTCTTTGTGACTGATTTTTGAAAATGTTCGCAATGTCAGGGCAGGAGGACCCTGCTAAAGAACGTTGATATCGTGTCTGCGATCCTGGTTGTGTACTTGTTTTTTGAGATTTACCCATCTTCTAATTAGTCCCAACCGTGTATTAACAACTGGTTGTGTGGTGGCCTCTTTGGTGGAATTATGACATTGTCATCTCCCCTCTAGCAGTGGGGTTAAGAAAGCTATTTAGCAGGATATTCAGCCTTTGTCTCTGTCCCCTGTATGTGTGAATTGATAATGGAATTGCTGCTAGAAGTTCCAAGATGGCGTTTGCCCTATTCCTGCAATAGAGAGGTTGGGTGTACCAAGATGGCCGCTTCAGTGAGTGATCTTTTATCTTGGTTTTTAAGGGGATATATCCTTATTTAGTTGTAGAATGTCTCTGTGGCATAGATCTATGATGAGGATGTTCCCTTTTGCAGCTGATGTGAGGTAGGAGAGTCTCTCAAACCCTTATGGGTAGTGGTGTGACTGTGTGGCTTGCTCGGCCTTAGTAGGCCCTGTATGAGCCTGGGCTCTTTCCTAGCTCCCTTCACTGCTGGCCTGGCGGAGTAGCTGTGTAGACCAAACTGCCTACTGGCGTTCTGGGCGGCTTGTGGTGCGTCTGGGCCGGTGTGTAAGTATTTATTTTCTTTCTTACCGGTCTTCTCCCGAGGTAGGCCGCGGCCGCGGTGTCGCGTGGTCCGCTCCTACCGGGTGGGTCTCCGGGCGCTGATTGGCCTCGGTCAGGGCTCCGCCGCTCCGCAATGCCGTCTGGATGTCCTCAGTGCCTTCGTCAGGATCGGTCTGGATACGGCTCGTGGTCTCGGAGCTCTCTCCAGACACGTCCGCCACCATGAACCGCTAGCCACGCCCCCCCCAAATATTTTCTCCTTTTCTCTTTCGTGATGAAATGAGAAAGATAATATAGGTGGAATAAGAGATAGGATTCTATGTATCCAAAATAAAGAGAAATAATCTAGGAATATCATTGGGATTAGAGGCACCCGTATACAGAAACAGATCCCAGTAGATAGATAGAAATATAAAATATACCTGGCTCCGTGCTGTGAAAATGTATGGCAACAATGTATTATTTGTTTTGTGAAAAATTGAAAAATTTTAATAAAGAGAAGATTGTAAACTGTCTAACGCAACGATCGTTACGTTTGTACACAACGATCAGATTGTGGGATCGTACACAACGTTGTGGGAGTAATTTGAGATTTCACACACTGCTGCTTTGAGCGATCTGACTGCACTAGGTAGAGGCTTCTGCTTAGAGGGACAGATTCTTGTTCCAAAACCATTGCCTACTCCTATAGGGCCAGCTGTTGCTGTAAGTGACACATTATTGTTGAAAAATTATCTCCTAGTTCTAAAGGGAGAGTTTCCAGGTGTTGCTTAGAGGGACACATTCTTGTTCAAAAACCATTGCCTACTCCTATAGGGCAAGCTGTTGCTGTAAGTGACACATTATTGTTCAAAAATCATCTCCTAGTTCTAAAGGGAGAGTTTCCAGGTGTTGCTTAGAGGGACAGATTCTTGTTCAAAAACCATTGCCTACTCCTATAGGGCCAGCTGTTGCTGTAAGTGACACATTATTGTTCAAAAATAATTTCCTAGTTCTAAAGGGAGAGCTTCCAGCTGTTGGTGTGAGTAGTGCATTTCTATCACCAAAATAAAAAGTCCAGCTACGTTGGTGTTTTAAAAAAAAAAGGTATTAATAAATAATTACATAGGGCTACATAATACATTTGCGGGCCCAATGAGGAGAGCAAATAAGGGACGTGGTCATGGTGCTGCTGCTGATGCTGGTGTTGCTGGTGTTAGTGGTGTTGGTGAACCTCCTGTTGGAAGGAGAGGATGTGGTCGAGGTGTGCCAGCTACATGCACAAGGGAAACACCTTCCTCAGGTAGCCAACAGAACCTTCACCGGTATATGGTAGGCCAGAATGCCCCTCAACGATTGGTGAGGCCAGAACAAGTACAGGCGATAGTAGACTGGGTGGCTGACAATGCCTCCAGTTCCTTCACATTGTCTCCCTCCCGGTCCCTTGATGAAAGCTCAGAGTTGGCACCTGAACCCCATGGCCATCTGTCTTTCACCTCAGCCCCTTGTAAATTAGCCAAGCAGTCTGAGCCCCAAGTCCTGCAAGAGACTCTTATGCTTTTTGATGACTCTCCTGGTGTGCTTTCCGTGGGCCATCCACATAGCACTGCCCCAGAAGTGGAAGACATTGAGTGCACCGATGCCCAACCACTTCTGTTGCAGGATGAG
>BLSH010173673.1:640735-653618 GCA_018402905.1 Glandirana rugosa | reverse complement strand
ACCGGACAGGACGTAGGGACTGCACCATATAGTCTGAATTGTATTACATGTACTACGGGGACTGCACTCTATAAAATTGTAATGACATTTCCCAGTCAAACAGGTGCAGAAAAATTGGGCCTTTGGTTTGGTGTTGGTACAGAACTCTGTAACCCCTCACAGTTCAGTTACTCTTGTTTGGGGCAGAAACAGTCCCTGCAGTTGTCATTTATTTTAAAAAATTGTAATGACATGCCCCAGTCAAACAGGTGCAGAAAAATTGGGCCTTGGGTGTTGGTGGTGCCCTAAACTCAAAATATTGTTGGAAGCTAGCATCATCATAAGGATTCAGGAGGAATAGGATAGACAGTATAGGCAGTCTTTAAGGGATCCCAGATCCCTAGCAAATTCAGTTGCATCAGCATCAAGGGTTTGATAGCTGCTGATCCAGGACTGATTCATTTTTATAAATGTGAGCCTATCAACGGACTCTGTGGATAGGCACACTCTTTGATCAGTTACGAACCCTCCAGCAGCACTGGATATCCATTCAAAAAGTACAATGGATGCAGGACAGGCCAGTAGCTCAATTGCATATTGAGAAAATTCCGTCCAGTGGTCCATCCTCAAGACCCAGTAACTCAGTGGATGCTCAGTTGGAAAGGTCTCTAAGTCTGCTCTTGCCCCTAGATATTCATGCACCATATAATGCAGACGCTGATGATGGCTGCTTGAACCTATCAGCCCTGGGTGCTGAGGACTGAAAAATTGTTTTAAAGCATCAGTCAGCTGGCCACCTTCTCCACCGCTCTTCCTCTGACTGAAGGAAGCCTCAGAAACACTTTGTCTAGCAGCAGGAAATGGTAACCTCCCAGGGTCTGGAAAGTCATTGCACAAACTTTTCTTCAAGCTATCCTGAAGATGTTTCATCATCTGCTCTCTCTGAGAAGGCAGGATGAGCTCTGCAACTTTACCCTTGTAACGTGGATCAAGAAGGGTTGCCAGCCAGTAATGATCCCTCTCCTTCATACCATGAACCCTGGGATCTTTTAGCAGGCTTTCCAGAATCAGGGAGGCCATGCAGCGTAAGCTTGAGCAGACTTGAGAGTCATCTGGGTCACTGAGGATGACATTATCGGGAACTACCTCCTCCCAGCCACGTGCAACTCCTTGGGTTTCTGGGGACTGAAAACCGTCCCTTGAATACTGCTGTGTGTTATCCTCTACATCCATGCTGACACAAATCTCCTTTTCCTCCTCCTCCTCTTATTCCTGTGTGTTTGGTGGCCCTGTAGGAATGCTATCTGCATAAATGGGGTCTTGCATTGTCGCTGCTCACCATCCTTGTGGCCTCCTCAAATGGTGCCAGGACAGTGCATGCATCCTTGATCATTAGCCACTGGCATGGTGAAAAAAAAACAAGCTCCCCTGGGAGCCTGTCCAGTGCCATACTCACAGAGGTACTCATTGATACCCTCTGCTGTGCGTGCAGCCGCTGCAACATTACCAATGTTGAGTTCCACCTGGTGGGCATATAACAAATGAGGCGGTTGGTGAGCTGAATGTCAGTCAGCTGAGCACTGGCATTGTATGACCAGCGGAAATGACCACAGACTTTTCTGGCCTGCCACAGAATATCTGGTAAGCCTGGGCACCTGGTCAAGAAACGCTGCACCACCAAATGCAGGACGTGTGCCAAGCACGGAACAAGTGTGAAGTGTCCCTGTCGGAAGGCAGAGAGAATATTGGTGCCATTGTCGCATACAGACTTTCCTGGCTCAAGCTGACGTGGCATCAACCACCTCTGAGCCTGCCCTGGCAGAGCTGACAGAATCTCTGCCCCTGTGTGGCTCCTGTCTCCTAGGCAGACCAACTCAAGCACCGTATGGCATCTTTTAGCCTGACTGCTTGCGTAGCCCCTAGAATGCTTTGCGAGCACTGCTAGTTCAGAGGACACTGCTGCAGAAGAGGCCACAGAGGAAGAAGAATAGTAGGGGGTTGAGGAAGCTGACGTGGCAGAAATAGCACCATTTTTTTGGGGCGTGGTGGCGGAACTAGCTCCAACACCGAAACCCTGTCCTGCATCCTTCCCAGCTGCCAGCGTGTCTGCTGGACCATGAGTCAGCGGTAATATGTACTTTGTTGCTGAATGCCCTGTCCATGACAGTAGAGCACTGGAATGGGTTTATGTGAAAGGAAATGTCTTTTTAGAACCTGCCACTGTGGTAGAGAACATTCCACAAATTCATGAAAGGGGCAGAGTCTACCAGCTGAAAAGGCAGCAGTTGGAGTGCTAGCAATTTGTCCAAGCTAGCATTTAAACGCTGAGCATGTGGATGGCTGGGGCAGTATTTTCTTTTACGGTTCAGCAACTGAGGTTGGTAAATTTGCCTGCTGACATCAGCTGGTGATGTACTGCTAGCAGATTGGCTGCAAGTACTTGTGACACCCATTGCTAGACCTTCATTCCCTTTGAGAGGACTGGAGGTATAGTAGGGGTTGAGGTTACAGAGCAGCAAAGAGAAGTCTGCTTTATTTTATAATGTGGGTCTTTCAGGTGCTGTTGTCAACGGACTGCATGACAGGTCCTCATATGTCTTGTCAAGCATGTAGTTCCCAAGCGGCTGCTGTTCTGGCTAAGCTTGATCCACTTCAGACATAGGTTGCAAAAAGCAAGGTTGCAATCTACTGCACAAGTTTTGAAAAAAGCCCACACCATTGAAGTTTTGGAAGTAAGCGGGGAGTCAGCAGTGCCCTGCACCTGTAGAGCTCTGTGGTGTGATGCAAAAGGGTGGCTGCCCTTAAGCTGGCCCCTGGAGGACATCCTGCCTCATTGAAGTTGTGCCTCCTCCTCCTCACTTTCCTCCTCTCTTCTCTCAGGCACCTAAGTGCAATCAGTGTCCTCATCACCCCTTCCCTCCTCATCACTGGAGCAAACTTGGCAGCATGCTGCAGCTGGGGGAACATGACTGTCCTTCTGTAGCACCTCCTCTCTCTAGGCTTATGTTACTCCCTTCCTCAACCTGGGAAACAACATCAATTGCTGCACATCCTCCATCAGCATGTAAACTACACTATAGTCAAATAATTCTGGTGACTCCTCCGTGCATGATGGGTTGGCTACGGAAGGAGTAACTGTCGACCAAGGAGCGGGTGGAATAGGCCACTTTGGAAGCTGCATTGGAACACAAACTAATATGAGCCTGAGTGACAAAGGATGAGGAGGATGAGGACGGCTTAGTTATCCACTCCACATACTCTCTTGCATGTTGTGGCTTAATAACACGGCCAACAGAAGAAAAAAAGGACAAGCGTGAACCGCCTGTGGAGGATGCACCATGTCCGCCACCACCACTTTTCACTGTAGACACAGAGGCTGCTTGCCCTCTTTTAGTGGCCTGGGAGCATCTGCTTCTCCTTGGTGACCTTCCAGACATGATGGGGATTTTTTCAACAATGCACCAAACTGTATTATATACTGTCCACCGCAAAATACACTGTATATATAGTCTACACTAAATGCAGCGTATTATATATATATATATATATATATATATATATATATATATATATATATATACATATTATGCAAATTCTATTTCAGTGTCACAAAGATTAAATATTTTGTTTTTCAGTTTAACTCATGGATGGCATTGTGTCTCAGGGCTCTTTTGATCACTGAAAGCAATCTCGAATACCTGTGATAATTAGATTGCCAGGTGAGCCCATTCAAAGGAAAAACTACTAAAGGATGGTGTTCCACATTATTAAGCAGAGCACAATATTCAAGCAATATGTGGAAGAAAAAGGATCTCTCTGCTGCCGAAAAGAGTGAAATAGTTCAATGCCTTGGGCGAGGTATGAAAACATTAGTTATTTCACGAAAACTTAAGCGTGATCATCGCACTATTAAGAGATTTGTGGCTGATTCAGAGCACAGACGGCTTTGTGCAGATAAAGGCACATTGAGGAAGATTTCTGCCAGATCCATGCATCGGATCAAGAAAGCAGCTGCTAAAACACCATTACATAGCAGCAAACAGATATTTGAAGCTGCTGGTGGCTCTGGAGTCCCACGGACATCAAGGTGTAGAGTTCTCCAGAGTCTTGCAGCTGTGCATAAACCTTCCATTCGGCCACCACCAACCAATGCTCACAAGCAGAAATGGCTGCATTGGGCAGAAAAATACATGGAGACTAATTTTCAAACAGTCCTGTTCACTGATGAGCGCCGTGAAAACCTCGATGGTCCAGATGGATGGAGTAGTGGATGGTTGGTGGACGACCACCCTGTTCCAACAAGGCTGCGACGTCAGCAAGGTGGTGGTGGAGTCATGTTTTGGGCTGGAATCATGGGAAGAGAGCTGGTCGGCCCCTTTAAGTTGTAAAGATGACCTCTGCAATGTATGTGGAGTTCCTGACTGACCACTTCCTTCCCTGGTACAGAAGGAAGAACTATGCTTTCCTTAATAAAATCATCTTCATGCATGACAATGCACCATCTCATGCTGCAAAGAATACCTCTGCATCAATGGCTGCTATGGGGATAAAAGGAGAGAAAGTCATGTTGTGGCCTCCATCCTCCCCTGACCTCAATCCTATTGAGAACCTTTGGAGCATCCTCAAGCAAAAGATCTATATATATATATATATTCTTACACTGCCTGAATGGACTTTATATACCTATATACTGAACGAGCTGTACATATAGTCTACACTGAATGCAGCGTAATATATATATATATATATATATATATATATATATATATACTATATACTGTATACATATATTCTTACACTGCCTGAATGGACTTTATATACTATACACTGAACAAGCTGTTTATATAGTCTACACTAAATGCAGCATATTATATACCTGTATATATATGATATATGGCACATATATATTCTTACACTGCCTGAAGGGACTCTATATACTATACACTGAATGAGCTGTATATATAGTCTACACTAAATGCAGCGTAATATATATATATATATATATATATATATATATATATATATATACTATATACGGTACATATATATTCTTACACTGCCTGAACGGACTCTATATACTATACACTGAATGAGCTGTATATATATTGTACACCTAATGCACCGTATTTAATATACTTATACTATATACAGTACATGTATATTCTTACACTGCCTAAACTGACTCTATATACTATACACTGATAGAGCTTTATATATAGTCTACACTAAATGCAGCGTAATATATATATATATATATATATATATATATATATATATAGACACTATATATGGTACATATATATTCTTACACTGCCTGCACTGATTGTATATACTCTGCATTAGATCTATATACTTCACTGCCTATATATACTCTCTAAACTGTATCTATATATTACACTGCCTACACGGAAGCCATCTACACTAGATCAATGTTTGTCTCCAGTCTCCACGTACACACCAGTGGCGGCTGGTGAAATTTTAGGATGGGGGGGCGCCAGACCCTGCCCTTCCTTTTTGACCCCTCCCACTTCACATAAGCCTTACCCCTTAGAGTTTCCACCCCTTGCGTCAGGAGTATACAGCCCAGTATCACCAGATAGTAGTATACAGCATCACCAGTTAGGAGTATACAGAGTCACCAGATAGCAGTATACAGAGCCCCAGATAGCAGTATACAAAGCCACAGATAGGGTATACAGGGTCCCAGATAGGGCATACAGGGCACCAGATAGGGCATACAGAGCACCAGATGGGGCATACAGAGCACCAGATAGGGCATACAGGGCACCAGATAGGGCACACAGGGCACCAGATAGGGCATACGGGGCACCAGGTAGGGCATACAGAGCACCAGATAGGGCATACAGGGCACCAGATAAGGCATACAGGGCATCAGACAGGGTATACAGAGCACCAGATAGGGCATACATGGCATCAGATATGGCATACAGAGGACCAGATAGAGCATAAGGGGCATCAGATAGGGCATACAGAGCACCAGATAGGGCATACAGGGCACCAGATAGGGCATACAGGGCATCAGATAGGGCATACAGAGCACCAAATAGGGCATGCAGAGCACCAGATAGGGCATACAGGGCATTGGATAGGGCATACAGAGCACCAGATAGGGCATACAGAGCACCAGATGGGGCATACAGGGCACCAGATAGGGCATATAGGGCATCAGATAGGGCATACAGAGCACCAGATAGGGCATACAGAGCACCATATAGGGCATACAGGGCATTGGATAGGGCATACAGAGCACCAGATAGGGTATACAGAGCACCAGATAGGGCATACAGGGCATCAGATAGGGCATACAGAGCACCAGATTGGGCATACAGGGCATCGGATAGGGCATACAGAGCACAAGATAGGGTTTACAGGGAATCAGATAGGGCATACAAAGGACCAGATAGGGCATATGGGGCATCAGATAGGGCATACAGAGCACCAGATAGGGCATACAGGGCATCAGATAGGGCATACAGAGCACCAGATAGGGCATACAGAGCACCAGATAGGGGCTCGCGGTGCCCCCCCCCTCCACCCCGAAGTTGGGACAAGTCCCGCACTTACCCCATCTAATAGCAGGCGGGTGTATGCAGAGATCGGCTTGCGGTCAGCATGCTGAGGGGATGGTGAGCAGCTCGGGAGTGTTGCGCCTGTGTGAGCAATCACACAGCCAGCACGTCTGCCACAGTCTCGCCCCCCGCTCACAACAGCCAATGACAAAGAGTCATTGGCTCTGATGGCTCAGGGGCAGCCAATCAGACTATGTGTGTGCGCTTGTTGAGCGCACACACATATACTTTTAAGACTGACCAATGGGCTCACTACTTGCTGCCAGCTGACAGCAAGGAGCCGAGGAAAAAAAAAAAAGAAAAGTCACTGTACCGGTGCCTCCTGTAAGGGGGCCGGGCTGACTTTTTTTTTTTACTTGTCAATGGCAGGGAGGCGGCGCCCAAGCGCCTCTTATACACCAGCTGCCGCTAGTACACACTACATGCGGCTGCTGTTCAAGCGGCCTTATATAGTGTGGGGTGTGGACAGAAACCCCTGAGCCATGACTGGCCAAAGGCACCCTGCCTTTTAGCCAATCATGGCTCTCACAGTGTTCGAGTCAAACAGAACCGAGAGCTCATCCCTAACCATAAGCAGTTAATTTGCTCTGATTAACATCAAGGATTAATTCTTTATACAGTCACAAAGGGCTAGCTGAAGAAATTGCCGGATGCCATGGAGTGATTATTAACCCCTTTATTTCTTTCCTCATTTGCATTATTGACTAAGAGTTGTTCCATATAAGGGGTCTACTCTCATCTCTTTGCTTAAAGGAGCCAGCCAACTTAAATATAACGGTTTCTGAGAGTTTGACAATTGTTATATGTTTAGTGACCTGTAGGTTGGGGAGATAGACAGGAGTGGCCCGATGTACAGATAAAGTGTCGGTATCCTTCCTTTCTGCTACCTGTTCACATAGGTTATTGTGTTTAAAGGGTAAGAATTCAGTTCAGTTTACAATATTACTTCACTAAAGCGGTTCTAAATTGCATCTCTTATACTACAGCTTTATACTGTTTGTTAATCCCTTTTATGCTATACCATATACGTGTTAATTTTGCAGTAGTAAACAAACTTGAACTTTTTCACTGGTACAGTGTGGTGTTCTTATTATTGGTATCAAGCAGTGTAAAAATGACTGAACCCAGGGTGTCAGAGGACTTGCAGAGTCAGGGCAACCGGTGGGGCACAGATTCTACAAGCGGCCCTCACGAGGGTAGCGTTACACTCACATGCACGGACTGACGTACAGGTACGTCGGTTCACGCAGGAGAGCTGACCTGCCGCAGTAAAAGTCTGGCTGGTCGACAAGTGGTTAAAGATGAACTCCAGCGTAAAAACGATTTGCTAAATCCAGTCCTATGAACTACATGTTACAGCCAACATGGTGATCTGGCTTTTCTCTGCTGCAATTAATGGATAAATTCACAGTATAAAAAAATAAAAATAAATGCACTTTTTTTGCAGGTAAAGAAAATGTGCATTCACCATTTTTTTTTAGCAGACTGTAAAGCATTGCACAAGCAATCATAGATCTGTAGATCTTTTGCAGACTGTCAGGGTAAGCTGTCTGCCCATACATTTTATGGACAGGCAGTTTTACAATGACAGGAAGAATCAATAAACTACCACAGTGCTCAACAGCACCATGGTAGTTCATTGAGCAGTACAAGCCATCAATTGCAAAGACTGTTGGTAGTTGTAGTCCATTTATTCACAGAACACTGTGAATAAATGATGTGGCTGGGTGGACAGAGCCCCATTCGACCAAGTTTTCTCTAGATTGTGTCAGCGAGCAGGGGGGAGAAGATCCCCACTCGCTGGCAAAACAGAGGATCGGGGGTTGTGGAGGCTGGTACATTTGTAGCTTACAATCTACACCCTGAATATGGGTATAACAAACATGTTACAAAAGGTGAACTTATCCTTTAACCACTTGCCGACAGCCAACATCTGACGGTGACAAAATGGCTCGATATCGCAAACCACCGTCATATGACGGCGGCTGCGAGATCCCGCACTGTGAGCACGCGCGCGCCGCCGGAGGCGCGTTTTCGCGCTCACTGTGTTCCGGGGGGCCAGGGAGGGGGTAGGGTGGACTCGATCACTGCCGGCTACCTGCGTTGGCCTCCCCGCAGTGAAAGAACGGAAGTCCGTGTAAGTAAACATGGATCTCCTTTCTCATAGAGGTGGAAGGGCTGTGATCACAGGCTTCCTATATATGGAAGCCATGATCACTCCCCTCCCCCTGCCAGCCCAGCACCCATACAGTTAGAACACACCCAGGGAACACTGTTAACCCTTAGAGCGCCCCCTTCAGGTTAACCCCTTCACTGCCAATGGCATTTACACAGTAATCAGTGCATTTTTATAGCACTGATCGCTGTATAGATGCTAATGGTCCCAAAAAAGTGTCAAAATGGTCTGACATGTCCGCTGCAATATCGCAGTACTGCTAAAAATTGCAGATCGCCGCCATTACTAGTAAAAAATAAAAAAAAAATAAGAACCCCAGAAATGAATTCTCATCATCCGTAAACGCGGCAACTTTTGCGCAAACTAATCAATAAACGCCAATTGTGATTTTTATGAGGAATATGAGGAAGAATATAAATCGGCCAAAACCGATGAAAAAAAAAGTTTTTTTATATTTTTTTTGGATTTGTATTTTAGCAGAAAGTAAGACATTTTTTTTTTTTTTTCAAAATTGTCGCTCTTCTTTTGTTTATAGCGGCGATCCTAAATGACGCAAATGGAATAAAATACCACCAAAAGAAAGTTCTATTTTTGGGGAAAAAAAGGACACAAATTTTGTTTGGGTACAACGTCGCACGACCGCGCAATTGTCAGTTAAAGCGACGCAGTGCTGAATCGCAAAAAGTGTTTTGGTTCTAAAGTGTAAAATCCTTCCGGGGCTGAAGTGGTTGAAGCCTAAGTTCAAGTTTTCCAGAAAATAGCCTATGCAGTCTAGGGGCCCCATTAGATATTAAAAACTGGCAGCTTTGTATAACGTTCATTCATTTTACTATCAAACCTGTAGGCCATTTTGGCCCCCGTGGAGGCCTCCTGGCCAAAAACTCCCATTTTGGAGTGCCCATGTTCTACCTTGTTGCTGGGACATGAAAACCATTGTTGCTGGCCGCAGTAAAACCACAGTTTTCACGTCCTAGCAACAAAGCATAACATGGGGGTTAACTGGGAGTTTTTCAGCCAGGCTTCCAGGGGGGTCCAAAGAGCCTACAGGTATGACAATAAAATTAATAAACATTTTACAAAGCTGCACAGCCTTTTGATATCTACGGGGGGCCCTTGACTGCACTGGATATTTTCTGGAAAATGAGAACTTGGCCTTTAAGCAATTTAGCTAAGTAACTGCCCTGTTTCCAGCCTGTGATTGGATGGTAAAAGAGTAGCAAATGCTCACCCCACTGTCATCTTGCTTTCTCCTACTTGAACATGTGTTCATAGTATGTTGATACTCCTTCCTTTCCCAGTCCTGTTCTACAGGAGATTGCAATAGACTGATACTAGGTACAATTTGAGTACTTAAACTGGTTGCATTTAAAAATACATTTCATTATTTTTAATGAATACATAATTGTGTTAATTGTTGACTATTAATATCTCCCTGAAGTCCAGCTTTAAACACACGTACTTCCTGACTATCATAAAAGCTTTAAACCGTAATATGGATGAAATGGCAAGAAGTCAAGGATCATACAGCACATTGCTGCAATCTGAAAGTCTGCTTCATCTAATTAGTCTAATTTAGCATGAGAAACATGTGTTCAGCATAAAGTAGCCGGTGATGAGTGAGGAAATAAATGAACTGGAATACTGATACATTCGTGCTTCTCAGTTTCACAATGCAAATCATAGGTTGTTAGCATCATTCCACTTCTCTTCCTTGCTGTAAGTGGAGCTTAATAAGTTAGAAGTAGAGATGTGCTGTACAGTAAGAAGGGCTTGGGCTTGTTCGGAACCAAACGTACTCGATCCCACCAGGTAGTGAACCCTGTACTGCATTAATCACAGGCAGTGAGACATTTCCCTGATGCGCGGCTGCAGTGATTGGGGAAAGGTCTCACTGCCTGTGATTAACGCAATGCAGGGTTCACTTCCTGGTGGGCTCGGGCTCATTCGGTTCCGAACAAGCCTGAGCCCATCCTTACTGTGCAGCAGACCTGGTATATATTGATGCACCCAGTGGCAAGATAAAACCGCTGTGGGCCCTTCACAGAACATTGGACCTTGCTTACATGTATATTAACTGTGGCCAATTCACCCCTAAAACAATTTTAATTTTTAAAGAGTGGGTTCACTAAAGCTGATAATTTAGTTGTACTGGATGCTGGAAAGTTAAAGTATACCTAAAGCCATTTTTAAATTATATTAGATCAGGGATGGGCAATTCATTTTCCCAGGGGGCCACATAAGAAACGGGGACTATTGTGGTGGGCTGAACTTAATTCTGCTGAATATTAATTTTGGACCTTGTAAAGTCTTCAAGTACATAAACATACAAAAAAACAAACACATTGTGCTAGAAATAATAGGCACAATAGCTTATGAAATAGGTTTCTTTTAGCTGGGCAGTTGGAGGATGGTAAAAACGGGAGGCTGGGCTGACAGGGTCAGAAAAGCATGCTGACAGTGGAGGCATTGAGGGCCAGATAGGGACAGCCAAAGGGTCGGATGTGGCCCCGGGGGCCACAATTTGCCCAGGTCTGTTTTAGACAGAGTTGGGTAGGGGCAAAACCACTGACAGTTTATTCTTTGTCTCATTATGGAGATTTTCCCTTCACTTCCTTTCCTGAAAAATCAACAGGAAGTGAGAGGTGACCTTTTAAATGTGGCTAAAATCTTATAGGTCCTGCTCACAACTGTGCGTTTTATGTACGCTTTAGGTGTGGTGCTTAAAAAAAAAAGTTCTGTTTACTGCATTTTGAAAATGCTTGTCACATATAGTTTGATGACAAAAGCACCTAAAATCTGTATAAATTATACAATACGGTCACCCGCGCAACAGTATACAAATGATCTTTGTCTAATTTTTTTACATCACAGAAACCTGTCATTTTAACAGGGGTGTGTAGACTTTCTATACTCACTGTATATATATATATATATATATATATATATATATATATATATATATATATTCCATGCCTTTAAAGGTCCAATTATTCATAATGAAACAATATTGAGAAACCCCTTTGATGTGGGACTTTGAAGGTAGCAGACCACTCAAAATATATGTAAAACGTCAAATTTTATTACATGTTACCTGGTTTAAAAACAAGTCACTCTGCTGAGTGTAAAACTGAAGTAAAATAGGAATAACAAATGCCTACATAAGTTTACAATTTACAAACAGTGCATAGATATTTTATATAGATTTATATATATATTTACATATATTTTGAGTGGTCTGCTACCTTCAAAGTCCCACAACAAAGGGGTTTCTCAATATTGTTTCTATAACATAGGGATTGGTAGCTACTACTCTGTCCTCTGTCCTGCACCCCTGGAGAAAACACTTATTTTAATTATTCATAATGTGCCCATAATTTTATCACTGTGCCTGTAAAAGCCCAATTATTCATAAAGTGCTCATGCAATACAATTTAAAGTGTTCTAGTGCAAAAAGTGCAAAATCATATGTTGCCCTCTATACAACTTGTCATCTAATTTAGGTTATGAAGATGCAGAGAAAAGGAAAAAGTCTGCTTAAGGCCAGATGCTCCCATGTCTACAGACTTCCTTCATCTGTGTGACTGGTTTTTAAACAAACTTTGTGATATGTATGGTTTGATGTCATTATGCATATATATTGATCCAATATTGTCTACTCATTCAGATACTATTATAAGCTCCTGAAAAAGCGATTTGTCGCAAAACATGTCAAGCCGGATCTAAGGGCCCGAGGTTGCTGCCAATTCCCTGACTAAGTAATAATATATAGTCTGTTTATACCATCAATAGTTGTGTCAGAGGACTCAGACAACCATATACAGTATAGGGCAGATCTAGTTTAGTGATATTATTTGAGTGGAATTGCTATATTTGTATGCAACATGTAATTTTAATTATTGAAGTAATAAAGATAATTTATTGTTAATTAAGTTGTAGTCAAGGTGCCTTAAAGTCCATTTTGTTCCGTGGTAACTTTTTTGTGTGGCTGGTCCTCCAAAGCTTCTTCTGTAAAGTTTTCTTGGAAGATGGAATAATATACACAGCGGGGTTCATTTACTAAGAAAACCGGGAAATAATCGTTACTCTATATTTAGTTACACCCATTTAAGGCAATTAAGTCTTCCACTAGGTGAAAATG
>BLSH010173673.1:615647-626487 GCA_018402905.1 Glandirana rugosa | reverse complement strand
TCGGAAATCATTTAGTTAGGGTGTGAGACAAATAGATAATTTCCCATCACACAAATAAAGAACACGTGAACGGTCCACAAAGGTCCGTTCCATACGGCCACTACAGTCGTTCCCACTCCGGAACGTATCCTGATCTGTTCTCGTCTCCCAGGTTTTAATGTCCGCCGAGGATGTTCCCATCTCGATGTACATGTGCTGAGTGTGACGTTGTGATTTAATGTTTGAACGGAAGTGATCTCAACTCGCTTGTGGACCTTCAAGCCCAAGACGACCAGGCAGGCTTGAAGCCCTGTTTCAGGCCCAGGCCCAGGCGTCCGTGCGATCGTTCGGGTTCCGTCCGGACCCGGACCCGGACTTTGTCCCGAAGTTCGGACGGACCAGCAGAACCCGAACTTCCAGGTGTTCGCTCAACTCTAGTGAAGGCAAGTTTGTAATTTAGTGTTGCAGTGTGAGTCGTGTACATGTAGCTCTACCCTTGTAGGAGCCGCCTGTAATTTTGGACCCTCTGCTCTTGTCTAGTCCTATGCAAGGCCTCACCCTTGCTGACATCACCGGCATACCTTGCCTGGAAACACCTGGCAAGTGCACAAGAAATAAACACACTACCCTTTAATAGATAAACAGAGTGTGGGATTGATTTACTAAAGGCTAATAGACTGTGCACTTTGCAAGTGCAGTTGTACAAGCGCAGTTGCTCCAGAACTTAGTAAATGAGGGAGAGTTCTGCTGACTTCCATTATCCAATAATGCGCCATCAAAAATGCTGTTTTTTTTTTTCCTTGCTTTGTCTTATTTGTTAAACTTTGGCGCAACTGCACCTGCAGAATGCAACTGCACTTGCAAATTGCCCCATCTTTTTGCCTTTAGTAAATCAACCCCTGTTTTGGCTGACTAAGATCACTAAATATCACAAAGCAAAAAGACACATGAACGTCAATGCACATAAACACAACAGTAAGGGTACAGCATTTCCCACATGGGTATTTTTGAAAGTCAAATCCCAGCCTGTGCTGTAACATAAGGAGCATAAATGGTAGCTCTCAATATGAGATATTAACCAAGAGATGGAGCAGTCTATGTCACTTGAACGCTCTCAAACATAGGGGCTAAGTTTAGGCCTTCAAACTTAAACTTAGTAATAGAACACAGTTTTGCACTCAGGATAGAGTGACTGGGGCACTTAATGTCGGCTACACTGGGGCCCTTTAAATCCGTTGGCATGCAGAGTGATGAAGATGAATCAATAGGTGGCCTCAGCCGCAGTATATTATAAAGATTTGGTTCAGAAGATGCAGAAACTCCTTTATGGCAAATGGTGCAAAGAGTGGAGCAAGCCCAGACTTAGCAGCTGGCGTAAAAGGGACTAGGACTTTATGCAGCAATAGCAGTCAGATGTGGAAGCAAGAATGAAGTCAGAATTCTGGAGTACTAACAGCCTTATGTACTATGTACGGCTCCTGCTTGTTGTGGCTTGGCACTGGATGTAACAACAGGTGTACTAGAACAAATCCAAAAGAACAGAAACTAAACTAGCTGGTGCGCTGATCAAAGGAAGAATTCCTCTAGCTGAGAAGTATAGCCAAAGCTATGGATCACAGGAGAGATCCATTTCATTTTGCACTCCTGTGACCCCCTTTAAGCAGAGAGCAGGCTAAAGTCCGCTCCCTGCTCATGTCACAGAAGTCGGTCCACGTCATCACGACAATGGAAGTTGGGATCCGCCAGGTCCCTGGACCGACACCTGGCTCAGCCTTTCAGCGAGCCGCTAGGAGCCTGAGCCGGACGCTCTGCCCCTCCACAGCCCAGCGCTTCAGTGAGCAAGGAGGGGGTAGAGCAGAGAGCTGTGACTGACAGTCTGCAGCCCTCTGCTCACGAGGCTGTCAGAACCGAGCTATTGGTAGTGTTCGATCGGTTCTCAGCGTAGAGGTGCTGGGGGACAGATGCATCAAACTGATGCTGCATCCACCTAGGTAAGTATGATACTGGAGAAAAACCCAAACTTAAACTTCTATTTTAAGCCAACAGGGTGCTGCAGTTCTCTAACATTCCACAAGATGGCAGGAACATTTCTAGACAAAAACAAAATGAAAGAGAGAGCTCATTCGCCCTAGTGTAATACAGCTTTAATGATGTAATATTAAAAACACTTCAACCATTGCACTCACATTTTGACAGCTATTCAGTTCAACATGTAAAAGTATTCTCTTACGTCTCTTCTTTATCATCAATAAAAGATCCCGACAGGTGAGTAAAACCACAAGCTCTCAGTATAGCTGCTTGGATCCTGTCTGCATGTCCAGAGCCAAGGCACAAACACAGCATGTGCTGCCTGCTGTGCATGCGCCCAATCCAGCCAGTGCTGCGCTCCGTTAACACGGTGACCCACACAAGCAGGAGGCAGGGATGACATCAGAACGTTGCTATCATGATGCGTTTCAGGGTCACGCCCACTCTAGGTACCTAACCATTTATATAGAAAGATAACGTCTCCTTCCCTGTCCCAGATCTTAAAGGGGAACAAACCAAGAGAGACAAACCAGGGAAGAACACGTTCAAATGGTGGGACTACAGCATCATTTAAAAGAACAATCAAAGGTGATAATATAGATATATAAAAGCAAAGTGCCTGCTACCAACAAACACTTTCACAATTCAAACTCATTAATTCTTAAGTACATAAAACTGCATGTAGTATAGATATGTTTTTGTTTCCAAGAGAAACTGTAATAAATTCTAATTCTAAAGAACACTGGCATTAACACTGGCCCACCTCATGCCATAATTGGCGGTGGCGCCATCCATTGCAGCAGGGCATGATTAGAGTATAAACAAAAACTCAAAACAAGCCTAGCTTTGTGCGTATACAGACACAGATAGGGGTTAATATTTTTATTATTATTATCAAACAGAACTATGTACATGGCCCAATATTCTAGACACAACTACTTGATAGTTTTAAACAAATAAATATTTGATATTAATGATATTAAAAGTTGCAAAAATACATCATATTAAAGTGTTTATTTCTAGCTCCTCATTTGAACCATCTGTGGACATATTGTTAAAGGTGAATATCCTGAAGGTTTCATGCAGGCATAGTCTGGAAAACACATGTAATGAGTCTCTGAGTATAGAGTGTCAGTGGGTCTGAATAGCTTATTAAAGAATCTGGGCTGAAGATGGCTAACAAGTGGTTACAACTTAAAAATGGGTTTAGAGACACTCTCACCAGATCCCTTTTGGCAATCCTCCGTTAGTGACAGGTAAAGTGCATGGTGGAGAGCCCCCTTATCCAGTGTTACAGTGAAGGAAATAGCCGAAGCATTGGTGGCCCTTACAGCAATTCTGGATGCAGGTGTCCTGAGTCATGGATGCTGCTTCAGTCATACACTGATCAGCCACCTGGTTCTACCGAACCCAGCACAGCAGGTCACTCTGTCCAATCCTCCCCAGTTGGCGCACTTCCCCCAAATGCCTCGGCTCTTTCCTGGGCTCTTGCTTATATCTAACTTCTCTTGCTCCCAGTTGTCTCCGGGCCTTGTAGTTGCAGCCCAGGGATGGTTATAGTTCAAACCCTCCTCTGAGACTACATCTCCCAGACTGCTCATGTGTAAAGCCAGTTATATCTAGATAAGGCACAACTAGTGTCGCTATCTTGTGGACAAAGAAAGATCTGCAATTAGTAACAGTGCCCATTATTACATAAATATGGTGTTCATTATATAGGAAAGCAGTTTATGATCTGAGGATTCCATTTGTCTTGCACATTTACTTGACAATGGTCTCTATTAGCTATCTGTAATATTATATTTGTACTTGGTGGGTATAGCTATAGGTAGTGGATGCAGAATGTTAAATGTTAGGTAGCTAGTAGTAGGTTCAAAAACAAGTTGGGTCTCCATAAAAAGTCCTGAACAATTCCCTTAAAGCACTACTATCCAAGAAAGTGGAACTCCATGCAAAGTCTACAATATAAAGTATACCACAGAGAGATCAGGTGCCAATTGGGAAAGATTACTAGGGGAGTTATTGATAGCAGCTCTGCTAATCCTAGCAGCTGGAGACAACCCCTGGGAGTGAGGTAAAACGTAAAAGCAACCACTAAATGTATTTGTATAGCGCTTTAGACAAAAGCTGTGTGTGACATGGGTGTGCAGACACTTCTATTTAAATACCAGTCATGAATAGGGAAATGTCACGAGAGTCACTGAACCAGAATCAATTTATTAAACTGATGATAGCATATAATGTATAAATAGGGTTGCCACCTCATCCCTTTAAAACTGAACACATATTAAGTACACAGGTTCTGTGGCTGATTAAGCTGGTAATTAAACTCGCTTGGTGCCTTATCTGCATTGTAATTCATATGTGTTCGGATTTAAAGGGATAAAGTGGCAACCTTATGTATAAAGTCCATAAAAATGAAATGGTTAAGAATTGTTTGCTGTGGAATAAGTTTGCGCCAGATCCACCAATAGCCAGATGTTTAACAACCAGGGGCTTTACAGCCAACTTGCCCATGTGTGGAGATGTTATGGATGGGTCCTCAGCCGTGGCAGAATTACAGACCCACACGGAAAGCATGAAGAGTAGCTGAGCTGCTTTAATATCCATCGCCCACAACACCGAGGATAGATGAAGTCAGAGGAACCGGCAGTGCTCCAGAGTTAAGTAAATGAGGAAAAGCTTCACTTTACAAAGAATACCCAATCACAAGCAAGGAAAATGAAGAAAAAACAGCATTTTTGCTTGCACATGATTGGATGATGGAAGTCAGCAGAAAGTTATCACATTTACTAAGCTCTGAAGTAACTGCACCTGCAAAGTGTGCAGCCTATTTACTTTAGCAAATCAACCTCTATAAGTACAAATATGTATTTAACATTGTGTATACTTATGGTTCTATACATATTTTATACAATTTTCTCTACATAGTATGCAGCAGATTTATCAGACAGTAATGTCCAATAGAATGCTTCTGCCATCTTGTGGGGAGTTTATAATATCACATTTCCAAGCAAACGTTAGCATGTTTTTTATGGAGAATTTTAATAAACTATTGCTAAGTACTAATCCAATTAAAGCATGCAGACAAAGGCGTTGTTAGCTAAAGGAGTAGAACATGCTCACTTTGCCAAGTGAATTTGCACTTTGCTTAGTCAATGTGGTGAAAGTTCATATTCTAACATAATGAAGGACAATAAAAAAAAGGTTGATTGCATATGCTTGGATTATGGAAGTCAGCAGAGTGTCACCTCATTCACTAAGCTGAGGGAAATTCCCTTCAAATTGAGAATTCAGTTGCCTTTAGTAAATGAACCCCAATATGCCCTGCTCTGTACTTCCGTATTTCTGTACAATGTCAACAGGAGATCTTCAATATCCTCTCAGGTTTTAGGTTTTGTGCATTTTTCCATTCTCTACAAGGAAAGATAATCAATGTACATACTTGAATGTGTATTCTCTGCCTGTGGTCTGTTCTAGCCTCTTAACCTAGAATGGCTGAAAGCATAATATGATTTTAGCAGCAGAGTTACTCTACATCTCAGCTTCTTCATGAGACTGAATTTATTCATAACAAACATTGCAATTTGGAAAATATGCCAATGTAAGATTACTAGTGCTTTTTAATTAGGTTAATCAATAACAACTCTTATGAGCAGTATCCTTTGTGTATCCCCACTTAGGGAGGGATACTTTCATTGACACATAACAAAAAGTCTGAAATACCCTGATTGTGCTTTATTGCAAAGTGCCTAGGTACAGTACACTAAGATCCAGGGTGCCCTTTCTTAATAGCTCTCCTGTGTTCCTATTCTTCTCTCAAGTTTTTTAATTGATTGATGTTTTAGCAAACACAGCATGCCTTGGGGCTTGTAATTGAAATCAGTTTAGGATGCATTCTTATTGACTGAATTAAAAAAAATAAGCAAAACAACATAAAGCATGCGAAAGCAGCAATACATTTAATGTCGGCCAGACATGCTTTCATTTTTTCATACAGTTGATGTGCAATTTGATCAAAACAATCAAATCTTTTAAAAAATCGAATAGCAATAACTTTCCTACTGATTGATTTCAACTCATTTTCAATTGGATTTAATTGGCCAGAGCACAAAATTATTAATTGTTTTGCATTGGTTGGCAGCACTGAGATACTTTGTTCATGAATACAACTGTATTTCAATCGTTTCAGATTATGAGATTACATGGTGGAAATAAAGATGCGATAGATGACTAACAATCTTAAATTATGATTGTACCCTAACAGAGGAGTAAGGCCAAAGCTTTTTTGGTGATGCTTCTATTGTGGGTCACAGGAGTGCATGTACCTTTGCTCTCCTGTGACCCAGAATCAGCTGACAGTGGTCACTGCCACTATCAGCATGTAGTTTACTTTTCCGCTGCAGGTGGCGCTTTACCACAGCGGCATTGCAGAGGAAGAGGAACATGGTACATCTAAGGTTTCCTGGGTCACTGCGGAAGCTATCCAATTGGATGCTGCCATCCCCATGTAACTTTGGTGGCCATCTTTGGTCAGGCAAAGCCTATTTAAGACATTTGGGTAGTGAAGGGACTGGTCACCTGTCTGCCAGGGACAGTATTAGCAGTAGAGAGAGGTTCCAGACAAGTAGGGGAAGAGCAGTGAAACGCCATCCTTCCTGGAAGCCTCCCTGTTTGGGCACACACCAGCCAAGCCACAATCTATCTCTCAAGGCAGACACTGTTGGTGCATCTGAGACCCGATGTTACACTGTTCACTGCAATATTCTGTGAATGAACCCAGTCAGGTTGACTTCCCACTGGGTAGTTGTGCCTGTTTGAACTTCAATTACAATAAAGTTCTGCAACTGCATCTGCACTCTGAGGGGTTGATTTACTAAAGCTGGAGAGTGCAAAATCTGGTGCAGCTCTGCAAAGAAACCAATCAGCTTTCAGGTTTTATTGTCAAAGCTTAATTGAACAAGCTCAAGTTAGAAGCTGTTTGGCTACCATGCACAGCTGCACCAGATTTTGCACTCTCCAGTTTTAGTAAATCAATCCCTGAGTGTTTATTTCCGCAGCACCGCGCTGCACCTCTCCACACTTGGTGGCAGTTGGCAGGATATGTCCCTTCTTGCAGTGGGTGCGGAAGGAGGAGCAGGAACCATTATGGTACTGTTGGGATCAGCCCTGACTCTGGTGCCTAAGTTTAATAGCTCCAATATTCCTCTGGCTGAGTGGGAAGAAAGACCAGAAAGTGCTGCATGCCTGTATTAGGTTTCCACCCAGCTGATCACAGAACTGGTTATCAACTCCTTGGAGGATGTTGCCCCACCAAGCGGTGATGGTTCTGCCAGAGGAGGATCGGGAGACCCTGAAACAAATTGTGGCACGCCTGAAGGGTCTGTTCAAAGAAAACATGACGGTCTTAGAGCTGAGGTGGAGATTTTTTGTTCAGAGGCAGCAGGACAGGAGTTTCACTCACTTCGCAACCTGCCACCTGCCACTGGACATGTAGCCAAGAATGTGGCCGACCTGATTTTAAAAGCACACGCAGGCCCCCCATTAAATGAGTGGCTCCCAGGGCAAAGGGATGACTCTGGGGACAGTCAACACAAGGTTCCAGAAAACCATGGTCCATGGTTTCTCCAAGTCCAGTAGTGACCACCCTTGTTAATGGACAAAACGTCCCATGCCTGATTGACACAGGTTCCGAGGTCCCTGCCATGGAGTACGACTTCTACGCCCCGTGGTTCGGGAAACTCGACCAGCAGAACCCCACCTTGTTATCCCTCAAGGAAGCCAATAACTTGCCTATCTTGGTAGAAAGTGTTACCTAGGTAAAGATCCAGGTCGATAACCAGGTGGTGGATTAAGTAGGGGTAGTAGTGACTCACTGCCCAGTGAGTTCAATGATACCTATTGTTCTGGGCATGAACGTGTTGAAGGACTTGGACTTACCCCGCTTACAATCCAAGTTTGAGAATTTGGGCTGGTGTGTGTGGGGCTGTGGTTTGCGAGCTGCGTGTTCCATTGTAATACGGACCTTTGAGGCTCTTGAGAACAAAAATTACTCCTGGCGAGAGCTCCGTAATGGCCGCCTAAGCCTGGAGCTTCGCACCGCCATGGGACACCGGCACCCATAACGCCCCTCACAGCCAGCCAGGAATTGCGGAATCTGGTGCTTAGATGCCCGGAGATCCCCCTGAGACCCACTGGATGTCTGGACCGCCAGCCAGACGTAATCTAGGACCGCAATTCGCGGATCCAGCGGCACCCAGGTGTACCAAGATGGCCACCGCGGCCGGGACACATGCAGCCAGCGCAGAGGGAGACAGGGAATCCAGGCAAGTGATCTCCCCAGCCATCCTCACCTACCCTCCTGTGACCCCGGGGGTTCCCCCCACACACTGGTCCCCTCTCCAGCCTCCACCAAATCACTTATAGCTCGCACACTGGAGGAATGTGCATTCTCCCCAGACAGGCCCTCCTTGGCCTATCATCCCCTGGACTTAGCTTTAAAGACTCCAGGCCCTGAACCTAACGCTCAGATGGCTGACATGTTTAACCGTTTCGCAGAGCTCCTAGAGAAGGGCCTCGCAGCCACCACTGCTAAAATAACAGGAGACATCCGCGCTGACTTTCAGGCCTTAGGCTCCTGGATGGAGGCCATAGAACAAAAAGTAGATGCTACTGTCTCCAGGACAAACCAAAATACAGACACTATTCAAATCCTCCATAATCAACTGGAAACAGCCCTTTCCAGAATAGACAACCTGGAAAATCGTTCGAGGAGGTTCAATTTCAGAATTGGAGGCTGAATCTGTCATAGACACTCCGGGAGCTGTCCGGGACCTGCTTCAAAACCTCATCTCAGGAATCCCACAACACCACTTGGAACTGGACAGGGCCCACAGATCTCTTGGCCCCCCCAGGAAAGATGGATCTCCAAGGGACATTATTGTCAAGCCCCACTTCTACGCCATCAAGGAAGAAGTCCTGAAACTTTCGCGCAATAACACACAGCTGTCTTGTCTGGGTCACCAGATCCAAATTATTGCGGACATTTTACCTTCTACAATCCAAAGGCATAGAGTCCTCAAGCCCCTCCTGTTAGCTCTCTCACAGAAGGACATCAAATATTGGTGGGCCTTCCCTTTCGCAGCCAAATTCTCATGGAAGGGCAAGACTCTCTCCTCCTCCAACTTTCTGGAGGGTGAAAAACTCCTTCTCGACCTCAAAATAATCACACAAGAAGCCGTCATAGACTGCTCCAACCCTTCGTGGAGCTCCTCCAAAAGGCCCCAACCTACCAGCCCAGTTACCCCCCTGTGTTCCCAGGCTAAACCCAAGAGAGCAAACGACATAAGACCCCCTTAAGAATACCTCTCAGGGTCTTGCCGTTTTCAATTTTTCATTCCTGCCTCTACCACAGGGGCGATCTCACCCACTGGGTGACCTCAGACTTCTCATCTCCTCCGGTTGCCTGTTCCCTTCACTCAGTTATCGACTTGTTATTCTGGTTTCCAGTTCAAATTTGCCTCTGCAATACAGGGGCAGACTGCCAAAGTTTTGCTCATGCTGCTCCTTTAAACAATACTTTTATGAACCCTTTGCTCAGAAGATGAGACTCCTCCCGCAATGGATCTTCGAAACTCGAGATCAGTAGTGAACCACAGAATTCCTTCAAGGACCTTACCACAAACACTGATGAGCCACACTCTAGGACCTCTCCTTCTACCTCATCCCTTGCTTAATGTCAATAAAGGGGGGCTTTAGTTTCCCTGCTCGCAGTTCTGTGATCGGGGTTGGTCATTGACCCCTAGGGCTTTGTGGGTGGTCAGTTATTTTCTCTTTTTTTATCGGAATAAGTGTTTTACTGCCCTGAGCTGGTCGTTTCCCCGGAGCGGGGCAACAATTAGCCCAGCAACATAACTAGGGTTTCAGAGTTTGCAAGTTGTGAGGTTTTCTTGGCTTATATTGTTATTGTTAATTTTGCAGTTGTGGGACGGCGGGACCTGGGGCGGGTCCTCCGCGCACTCGACTACCCCCCAACCCCGGTAACCCTGAGCTTGCGGGATAGGGAATCCGCCCCTCTCAAGGGGCTAGACTTTGTTAAGCCCGGGACCGGGCGGGGGTTTTTCCCTACCACGTTCCGGCGGTCTCTATGGAGACCACCCTTCGAATCCATTGTTTCTCTACTACTTCTCTCTCTGTTCTTTCTTTCTTTTCCAGTCAACCACCAGCGGAACACTTTCCCTCACCAACCGAACCCGGGCTCCCAACCCCTCCAGGTACCTCAGATGCTTTATCCAGACAGACCCCAACGGGTAAGTGATGGTTCTGATGCTCTTGTCCCCTCTCTGACTCCCTATGGCTAGCAAGACTCACAACACCCCTCACCTTAAAATAGCCACACACAACGCCCAAGGCCTGAACTCTGCAATTAAGAGAAGGAAACTGTCTGACCATTACAAATCCCTCAAGTTAGACATCATTATGGTCCAGGAGACCCATTTTCCCTCTTGGTACAGTCCCAAATTCCTCCACACCCAGTATCCACTTTTCTTCTTAGCCAACGCCCCTGATAAAACCAGGGGGACAGCAATCATTTTCTCGAAGCATTGTAACTTCACTTGGCTTTCAGATCACAGAGACCCTGAGGGAATATTTATTCTAGTCAAGGGCATAATAGAAGGACACTTGTACTCCCTGGTAGCTTACTATGCCCCTAATAAAGGTCAGGCGCCCTTTATCCAAAACCTACTTAAAACAGAGGGCCCTTTGTTGGAGGGTGCGGTCATTTTTGGCGGTGACTCTAATATAGCTTTTTTTTTTTTTTTTTTTTTTTTTT
>BLSH010173673.1:602992-613871 GCA_018402905.1 Glandirana rugosa | reverse complement strand
TCCCCCAACCCAAGCCAGAAGGATCTCTCTCTCTCAGGGCTACCGTACCAGACTTATGTGACACAGGTCTTAGAACCGACTCTAACTCCACCCTTACTACAACCCCCTCTGATCTTCCACCAGTTTTGTCCGCATTTTAACGACGCCCACACTCTTCACCCATTTCAGAGAAAACCTACCCAAATCAAGGGAGGTATACAGATGATCAGGGACCGATATATCCATAAAGTGTTAAATTTCCGATCGAAACCACCCCGCCCAGTCAACCCAACAAAAACTTGAAGACTAGAGTTCCGAAACCAGTTTTCGATACTCTACCAAACCACGAGAAAGTAGTCGAGGACCATTTGTTTAGGTCTAGCTTAAGCGTTTTTAGCAGCGGTAGGAAATTCAAGTCATACAGGTGACTGGCTCTTGCGGGTCTAATATAGCTTTTGACCAAAGCCTTGAGATCAGAAGTTCAAAAACAACCCAACTGACCCGCCCCACCAAAGCTAGCCTTTAAATTGTGAAATACCTATATAGCCAGGGACTAGTAGACATATGGAGGGAACTAAACCCATCCAAAAGAGACTTTACCCACTTCTCACACCCGCAGCAATTTTACGCCTGTTTTGACCACCTTCTAGTCTCCCCCAACATCATTCCCACCTCAATCTCAGCCAAGATTCTGGACACAGTGTATTCAGACCATGCCATCGGGACTCTCTCTCTCTAGGAAGACCGAACCCAACCCCCTCTTTCCAAAACTGGCGTCTCAATGAATCCATCTTAAGCGACCCAGTCAGAACAGCTCAAATTGACAGTGCCTTGAAATAATATTTCACTCTAAACGACAGTGTGGAAATCTCTCCAGAAACGCTTTGGGCGGCCCACAAGGCTACTATAAGGGGAAAAATTATACAAATCTCATCCCAAATTAAGAAGGAAAGGCATCATGATATTGAGAAACTTGAAAGCAACTTCAAGGCTCTCAAAATCAAACACAAACAGGACCCACGTAGTGTCCCCATCTCGCAACTAGACTCAGCTAGACTAGCCCTAAATTAAGCATTAACAGTACAATCTGAAAAACATATTCGATGGACAGGGGTGAAATTCTATTACCAGAAAGACAAAATAGGTACTACGCTAGCCTCTAAACTCACACCGAGATTCAGGTCATATGCCCTCCCTAAAATCAAAATCGCAGGTAAACCCCCGACGGCAGACCCCACTAAAATCCTTGCAGCTTTCCAGGCATTCTGTGCCCAGCTATACAGCCCAACAACCCCATGCAGACCGCGGCGATTTCTAGATTAATCCTGGAATCTGAAGGGGTACTTGAGGTTATCAAAGGCCTCAAACCAGGATCAGCCCCTGGCCCTGATGGCCTCTCTGTGCCTTTTTACAAGGCATTCGCTGCAATGTTAGCTCCGCACCTAGCTAAAATTTTCAACTCAACAACCCTGGGAGCCCCACTTGATCCCCAACTGAATGCAGCTTTCATAACAGTCATTCCTAAGCCTGGGAAGAACCCGGAGGAAGTGGATAACTACAGACCCATCTCGTTGATCAACAACGACCTTAAAATCCTCACCAAGATATTAGCCAATCGGCTAGCCCTCTTTATAAATAAATACATTTACAAGGATCAGGTAGAGTTTATCGCAGGTAGACAAGGACCCAATCAAATTCGAAGGGCCATAGACATAATCTCCATTCTCCAGTCTAACTGGGACAGAGGCCCTAAACAAAAAGGTATGCTATTGTCCTTAGACCTCAAAAAGGGGTTTGACTCCTGGCCCTACATCACTCAGTTATTAGAAGCTTGGGGGTTCGGGCAACGTTTCAGGAGTATTGTCCAGGCCCTTTACTCAAACCCATCTGCCGTGATCAGGCTCCATGGTCATTACTCATCCCCTATCAAGATAGCAAGGGGCACCAGACAGGAATGCCCACTGTCACCCCTCATCTTCGCAATAGTGATCAAGACCCTAGCAGATGCTATTCGCTCCAACCCCAATATTCAGGGGGTAACCTGTGGCCCACATATCCACAAATGTGGCCTCTTTGCGGATGACATCCTCCTCCTGTTCATTACCGCACCTCACACCTCCCTCCCAAACCTCTCTAAACTCCTTGACACATTCGCGAAAATCTGGGGACTATAGGTGAACTTTGCAAAATCCCAGGTCCTGAATGTCTCGCTCCCTAGAGAGCAAGCTGACCTACTAAAATTAGCATTCAAATTCTCTTGGCAGGAGTCCTCCATCCAATACCTAGGTATCACGTTGACGGCAAAAATAGAAGACTTATACAAAGCAAACTTCCCTCCCATATACAGTACACCAAGTTAGAAAGAAACTTTCAAGTCTGGGGAGAAGGCGAACTGGCCTGGTTGGGTTAAAATGCTATTAAAATGACCCTCCTCCCCCGAATCCTTTACCTTTTCTGATCCCTCCCCATATGCATAATTAGAACCCAGGGGAAGATCACCAAATTCATATGGGGAAGGAAAGACTCCCGACTCTCCCAAAGGACCATGTGCCAAACAAAAAGAGAGGGAGGCCTGGGTCTCCCGAACCTCTTCTGGTATTATCAAGCGGCCTGGCTGACCCAACTCTCACTAGTTTACACCACTGCGGAAAAACCAGACTGGATCCAAATAGAGAGACAAGCCATCCCCTCATATACCCTAGATTTCCTCCTTTGGGTTCCTCACCAGCAGCATCACCCTATTCTCTCACCAGTGCTCTTCCAAGAACTGGCCAACTGGGACCACATCCAAAAAACCCAGGCCCTCATCTCTGAAATCCGCCCACTGAAGCATGTGTCACTGTGTGAGCAACCTGGAAATGTCGTCGAACAAGCTGTTTAGATTACACCAGATCAGGCACTTCCTTCTCTCGTGTTGGACTTCCAATCCTAACCCTCCAGTGATTACTCCCTATGAACAATGGTGTGGCCAGCCGGGTGCTCAGAGGGGGGCATTTCCATTATTTACCACTCACTGGCCCGTCCAACCAACAAATTACCATACATGAAGGCCTGGGAAAACGACCTACAATTGCACTGGTACCTAGACAAATGGAATTTAGTAAGCAGTATGGCCTTTAGGGGAATCGTTAATGCCTCTTTAATAGAAGGGAGTCTCAAAGTAATCACTAGATGGTACATGACCCCGCTTAGGCTCTCACAAATTTTTAGCACAGCAAACCTGCTTTGCTTCAGAGATTGCCATCTGAGGGGCTCTATGGCCCACATCTGGTGGGAGTACCCTAGAATCAGATCGTTCTGGTCCAAAATTTTCAAACTGATCCAAAAGGTTTACGGGGACTCTTTTGCCGAGATCCCCAGCCATAGCTCTGCTGAATGCAGACATTCCCAAATCCAGGAAAAACTCTGCAGAAGTTTGAAGCTATCTGGGAACCCTGGGCCGATTATATGGGAATTCCCCTGATCCCGGGTATTGGTAACTAACCGCTATTTCTCTGATCCGCTGGTGTTTGACTCCTGGCTGTTCTCCTCACCTCTTCTCTCTTTTTCTTGACTCCTTCCTCACCTTTTCTTTTTCCCAGGTACCATGTATTGATGTTTAACTATACTGCCAGAGACAAAAGAAGATCAACCTAATCCCCTTATTCAGCTGCCTCTTGGAGTCAGGTATGCTCTGCCCTCAGTATTTGTTATAAGAGGTTCCCTGTTACAAAGTAGGGCATACAGCTGCCACCTCCCAACAATTGCCATTGGGGCCTCAGGGGGTCAGGGGGAGTACTCCCCGCCCGGCACAGCTTGTACCCAGTTGGGGTGCCGGTGGGGGAGCCCCTGCCGGTGGTCCCTCCCCTGACCGCTTAACCTAATCCTTGGGCAGGGGGCAGTCTAAAGACAGGGAATTGACCCAAAGCTAACGTCTCTGTATGTTTGTATAACCTTAGCCTGTCTCAGGTACTGTCATCCGATGTCATTTGCAATGCTTGTGTACTGCACAGTTTTGTAACCTATTTGTTTTTCTTTGAATAAATAAAAAACTTATTGAAAGTAAAAAAAATTACTCCTGGCGCCCCTCCAAGAGGTAGTCTGGTCTCTTCCATCGGGGCCCACAATACGCTTCAATGGGTCACAGCAATGGTGGAACCCCTCAAGCACTCAATGGCACCAGGGGAGTGGCTAGTTGCTCACACTTTATTTAAGATCTACAAGTGGAAGGTCCTAGTGCAGCTTATCAACCTGGGGACAACTCCAATTTCACTCCCCAACCATGTCACCCCAGCAGACCTGTGTGTAGTACCCCATCACTGTATTTCAGAGGCTCATGTAGAAGCCATATGTGCCCTTCTACAAGCGACTGTAAACTCATTAGATAAGCAACAATACAAGCTACTGCTGGAACAGCTGAACATCCCCTTCCTGGGCTATCCTCTACCAGAGCAATGGCTGCTGGAGAAGCATCTACTGGTCTTTGCCACCAGGCCAGCAGACTACAGTTACACAGAGGCCATCAACCACCCAATCCATGCTGGGGATGCTCCACTCATCTGGAAGTGGTACCATCACATTCCACTAGATCTGTGCCAGGAGGTCAAGGAACACCATGCTACAGAGTGATTCGGTTGAGTCGTATCCCATGGGCTGCTTCAATGGTCCTGGTGGAAAAGAAATCTGGAGTCTGCAATTCTGCATGGATGTACCCACCAGGATGCCTACCTGTTACCCCTAGAAGAGGAATCTCTTATGGCACTGGGCCAAACCAAGTACTTCTCCACCCTTGATCTGGCAAGTGGCTACTGCCAAATCCTGGCAAGAGACCAAGGCTATGAAAAGACTGCTTTCATCACCCCCCTGAGACTGAATTTAAACGCATGCCCTTTGGGCTAAGTAATGCCGCCAGTATGTTTCAGTGCTTAATGGAGAGATGCCTGGGGGGGACTAAACATTTGAGACTGTGCTAGTTTGCTTAGGTGATATCATTTTTTTCTCCAAGACCTTTGAAGAACATGTTAAGCAATTGGACCCGCCTAGCACAGTATGGGCTGAAACTCAAGCCCAGTAAATGCCACTTAATGAGACAAAGGATCTAGTATCTGGGGCATATTTTAAAATCCGGAGGGGTCTCTCTGGACCCAGCTAAGGTACAGGCTATACAGGACTGCCCCCCCCCCCCCCAAAGACTGTCACTGAGCTATGCTTCTTCCTGGGTCTGGTGGAATATTATCAGTGGTTCACCCAAACAACCACTCCACTTACCCAGCTGCTGAGCAGCCATGTCACCCAAAAGAAAGGTGGATCATCGCCCTCCATCCAAGCTCAGTGGCACTACCCCAAGCAATAGGCCTTTGAGACGCTTAAACAAAAGTTAACCAAGGAAACTTTATTGGCCTATGCAAACTTTTATGTGCAGTTGGATGGGAATTTACAAGGCCTGGAAGCTGTACTGGTTCAGGTACAGGACGGTTGTGAGCAGGTGATTGCCTATGCAAGCCGCAGCCTGTGGCCTACTGAGAAGAACCCCCGTAATTTCATCTCCTTCAAGTTTGAGTTGTTGGCCTAAGTGTGGGTCATCACTGAGAAGTTTGCAGAGTACCTCACAGGAGAAGACATAGAGGTCTACATGGATGCCAACCCCCTTGCTTAATTGGACACAGGGGCATTGGAGCAAAGCTGGACTGCCGCATGGCATGGTTCAAGTATAAGATCCACTACAAGCCTGGAAAGCATGCTGATGCTCTGTTCCATTATCTGGTGGAATGCCCAGGGGGGGATGTGGACTCTAGCCAATAAGACATTGAAGTAGCCCCTGCCCTGCCCATGGCAGTCATCTCGTGTTCACTCAAGGAGTAAGACCAAACCCCACAGGCTGAGCCCACCGAAACCTATAACCAAGAGGAGTGGGCGCTGATTCAACAGGAGGATCCCAATCTCATGAATGTGGAGCGCTTCCTCTCTTGCTGGCACAAGCTGTCCTCCTGTGAGTGTCAGAGACTCTCCAACATAGCCCGAGTGATCCTGAGACAGTGGGATTGACTTGAGATGCAGGACAATGTGCTTTATTACTATTTCTACCGAACAGTGGGACATCCTACAAATTGTGGTTCCTCCAAATCTACTGCATGCTACATACTGAGAGTGGACACTTTGGAGCTAACAAAACTGAGTGTTTGGTCAAGAGGTACTTCCTCTGCCCGCAGCTGGCAGACTGGATTCAGAAGGTTTACCAGAAGTGTGAAACTTTCTCTGTGCATAAAGTCCCTCCTGAAAAGACCACACCCATCTCCACCTCAAAGCCCATTGAGCTATTCACCATGTACTATTTAACGTTCTCCAGCTCACCCTCAGGGTATCGCTATGCCATAGTTTTTGTAGACCATTTCATCAAGTTTAAAGTGGTAGTCCCCACTAAGGACCAGACAGCCCCAACCACAGCTAAATTGTTCTGGAAGCATGTGGTCCTGGAATAGGGTTGTCCCAAGTGTAAACTCTCAGACCAGGCCCTGAACTTTGAGTCAGTGAATATGTACGTGCTGTGCCGCCTCAGTGGTATCCGGAAATCGCATACCACCTCCTACCACCTGCAGGGTAATAGAGCTTGTGAATGATTCAATCATACCTTGTTGTGCATGCTATGGACTCTAGAACAAAGGCACCAAGATAGATGGCACCAACATGTGAGAGCCATGGTGCAGGCCTACAATAATATAGTCCATCGGGCTACAGGTCACACACCTTCTTCCTGAAGTTCGGGCATTATGACCGACTACCGGTGGATCTCCTACTGGCTCTCCAGAGAGCTCTATGCCTATGCCTAGTACCTGGGTTCAGGAACTTTGGGATCGGTTACAGAAAGTCAAGCAGGTGGTGTTGGATAGACACAAGGACTTGTGACACAGGCTGATGTCATGGAGCCGATCCACGCTCTAGAAGGATCCCAACCATCCCGTCCTAGATGCCTGATCGACAGTTAGCTCAGCTTCTTAGCATGCTACAGGGAGCCTAAGCCAGCTGCTCCCACCCCCTCCACAACCCGGCGCTCTAGTGAGCACTAGAGGGGCAAAGCAGAGAGCGGTGACTGATAGTCATTAGGCTCAGTTAGGAAACTACTTTAATTCTGATTGCAAGGTCAGGGGGCAATTTCCAGTTTCTATCCTGTCCATATCAAACTTCGTTTTACTGCAAGGCTTTGTTTCACAGGTATATTTTGAAGCTTTCATTTATTTGGGACTTGCTTGATTTTTTTTATTGTTGATAGTTTTTCAAGTTTGAGGTGCTTAAAGTGTCACTAAACCTACATCATAAAAAAACATAGCAATAAATGATGTATTATATGCTGTTCATACTCGCTCAGTCACTATGAGATTCGATTTCTGTATTCTGCAAAAAACCTGGTTGATCCTGCTGCTCTCTATCTCCACCTTCTGCTCATGTCCTCAATTCAGCTACAGATTTTGCAACTGTGGCGGCAACTCTGCACATGCTCAGTTTTCAGTAAGTTTCTATGCTGAGCATTTCCTCCCTATAACATCTGAGCAGCCCATGTGACTATATGCCCACTAACCAGCTAAACACAATGGGGTTGGATGTACATTAATGGAGGCTTCACCTCCCTCTTATTTTAAGACACAGGCTGGAGGGGAGTGACACAGCCTGTGACTGGCAGAAATCTGCCCACACCATGTTATTGTGAAAAAATAATAAAGATTTTATTTCAAATATATATCTGTATGACGATTTAAAAAAGTTTATTGATATTAATTATTGATTTATTTAAGGTTGTTTTTTTTTTTTATTTTGAACATGTGACCAACAGCAGAGGACTAGACGCTCCTATGGCTTATGTTTCCCTGCAGACAGGCTGAAAAAGAGCTGGGCCATGTGACAGCTGTGTATCACATAGGAAACGGATACTTAGATGTTATTTTTTAATTAAAATAATGACAGTGCCATCATCCACATACAGAAATAGAAGGGACAATGTAAATTAAACAGTGTGTGTTTATTATCACTTTGAAGGACAGCATTCAATTGTTGCTGACCATCTGTTCTCTGAGTTTCCTTTTGTTTGAATCTAAACTACACCCATAAATAAAATAGGAGTCAGGCATATACCAGTTGGGCCTATTATTCATAGTTAAATCTGTACTGCTGTAGGTCTATTTAATACTGCTTTATCCTCTGCATTAACGTAATCCTTGTAGTAAAACACCACCTGTACTAAAGTTAGTACCTTTCAATCAATTCTTCCTCAGTAGAATGCCCTGCTGCTGGCCAGTTTTACACAAGGAAATGCTGGTTATCGGCATTCCTTTCCTCAAACTGATATCGTGTGAGAAGAGGAGAGCAGATCAGCGGCATTTCCTCACATGGGAGATCTGCACAGATAATCAGTGCCCTAATTATCAGTGCAGCCCCAACAGTGCTCAGCAGTGATGCCATTCAGTGCCCATCAGTGATGCCAATCAGCTCCCACCGCTGATGCCGATCCATGCCCATTAGTGATGCCAGTCAGTGCTGCCTTTCAGTGTCCATTAGTGCGTGCTTATCAGTGCTGCCCATAAGTGCCGCCAACCAGTGCCCATCAGTGCTGCCAATCAGTGTCCATCTGTGCAACCAATCAGTGCCTATAAGTGCCGCCTATCAGTGCCCATCAGTGCCACCTAACAGTGCCCATAAGTGCCACTTATCAGTGCTGCATATAAGTGCCCATCAGTGCTGCATATTAGTGCCTCCTAATCAGTGCCACCTCATTACCGCCCTTCAGTGCTGTCTCATCAATGCCGCCTCATCAGTGCCTATCAGTGCAGCCTATTAGTGTCCATCAGTGCAGCCTCATCAGCGCACATCAGTGAAGGAAAAAAGTTACTTATTTACAAAATTTTATAACAGAAACTAAGAAAAAGTTATTTTTTCAAAATTTTCAGGGTTTTTTTTAGCAAAAAAAAAAAAACAGTGGCGATTAAATACCACCAAACGAAAGCTTTATCTGTCTCAAAAAAAAAAAAAATTCAAAGTGTGACAGCGCTGAAAGCTAAAAATTGGCCTGGACAGGAAGGGGGTAAAATGTCCAGTAGGCAAGTAGTTAAGGCATCTGTAGAGGTAGAAAAGCCTGCCTCCTTCCATCAGGCTACAGAGTGGGACTTTTGCTCTCTAGGGTCATTTGCAGAAGTCTAACAAGCCCCTTGCTGAGTCAGACCTATATCTATGCAGTCAGCAACATCTTTGCTCTTTGCTGATTGGTGTGCTTTAACTCTAGAGAGATTACCGCTTCCACAGACAAAAGCAAAAGTTCATTTCTACAGCATGTAGCAGGGGACATGCTTTTCTACTTAGGCTGTGACTGCCAAACAATACAATTTTGCACATGTATTGTTTTTACACACATTGGATGTATTTAGCTGATTTAAAATAAAAGTTAAGTTGGACTTTTAAGATATGCATTTTCACTAAGTGAAAACGTTTTTATCATTAGGCATAGACAGCAAAAGGGAAACATTTAACACAGGTTTAAAAATGGACGTGGATCTGTATGAAGTGAGGACAAATACATTAATGCGTTTACCCGGCCACAAGTGCCATCTTCACAGAAGAACCTCTGCTGGCTTTATGCTCGTTCTTCAGCAAGGCAGCCAATGGTAACGCCACTCGCTCCCTTGCAGGATGGAGTTGCAATTCACCATTTGATAGGTGTGCATGTGAAGCATGTAGTGGTCAGTAAGACAAGTACAAAGGGAAAAGGTGTTTTTGGCAGAAGCCTCCTTCACTAAAAAAAAGAAAAACAAATCTTACTAGTAACAAATTCACGTTTCCAGGCTACAATTTCACTTTACACACACATTACACCAGGATTGTGATATGTTTTACCAGATGTACTGTATGGGTCCGTACCGAACTTTGGGGTGTCCGGGACCCGCACCCGAACACGGACATTTCAAAAAACGTTCGGGTTCGGTCCGGGGTTCTGGTATTTTACTCCACATGTTGAGAAGCTGCAGGGCAGCCAATCAAGAAGCGTTTCACTGGTTTGCCCTTAGAAGCCATCACAGCCATGCCTACTAATGGCATGGCTGTGATTGGCCAGTGCATCATGTGACCCAGCCTCTTTATAAGCTGGAGTCACTTGATTCTGCAGTCACATGCTCTTGGGTTAGCTGTAGGGAGAGGTAGCTGACGGCGTCAGGGAGAGATTAGAGACATTTTAACAACATCTGATCCTGCATTCTGAGATAGATTACTTTACTACTGCTGTGCTGTTGCTCTGAGGACAGATAGCAGAAATTTGAGATTTCACATACTTTGAGTGGCAGATCAAACTCTGCATAAAACAACGATCGCTACGATCGTGCTCAACGATCAGATTGTTGGAGGAATTTGAGATTTCAAATACTGCTGCTTAGAGTTGGAGATTGCAGATTAAACTCTGCCTAACGCAACAATCGTTACGATCGTACACAACGATCAGATTGTTGGAGTAATTTGAGATTTCGCATACTGCTGCTTTGAGTGACAGATTGCAGATCAAACCCTGCCTAACACAACGATCGTTACGTTCGTACACAACGATCAGATTGTGGGATCGTACACAACGATCAGATTGTAGGAGTAATTTGAGATTTCACATACTGCTGCTTTGAGCGATCTGACTTCACTAGGTAGAGGCTTCTGCTTAGAGGGACAGATTCTTGTTCAAAAACCATTGCCTACTCCTATAGGGCCAGCTTTTGCTGTAAGTGACACATTATTGTTGAAAAATCATCTCCTAGTTCTAAAGGGAGAGTTTCCAGCTGTTGGTGTGAGCAGTGCATTTCTTGCACCAAAATAAAAAGTCCAGCTACGTTGGTGTTTTAAAAAAAAAAAGGTATTAATTGGTATTAATAAATACTTACATAGCTAGCAACACATGCTTGCA
>BLSH010173673.1:580366-595503 GCA_018402905.1 Glandirana rugosa | reverse complement strand
CCCAGTACATATCTGACACCTCCACCCTCAAGCACAAGCCCAGTCCCCTCCCAAAGCACCTCCCCAAGCACATATATGCCCCCACCATCTAGTACAAGTTCTCTCCCCTCCCAAAGCACCCCCAGTATGTATCTGAATCCACCACACCCCAGCACAAGTCCACTCCCCTCCCAAAGTGCTTCCCAGCACTTATCCAATCCCCTCCTCTGCCCCACCTTCTAGCACCAGTCCTTTCCCCTCCCAAAGCACCCTCCAATACATATCTGACCCCCTCTTCACCCCACCTTCTAGCACACATCCTCCCCCCTCCCAAAGCAATCCCCAGCACATAGCCAAAGCTTGGGTTTTGTTTAACCACGCACCTTAAATCTCTCCCACTGTAAAGTTTGGTCAGACCCATTTTTGCTGCAGCTTTTTGCACGGAAGGCTTCTACCTCCTCCAAGTGTCCCTCATTTTCAAGTTTGAAGGTTGGGAGGTATGCAGTCTCCAGTGTGAAGTGTGACCTGTCTCTACCTGAGATATCTATCTACCAACATGCCAAAAATAAAAGAATGGAAGTACTGAATGAGGACTAAGGTACAGTGAGTGATGGTATGAAAACCTCTATACTGCAGGGCACAGAACTTGTATATTTCAAGTATCAACATGGGATTGGATAAATCCTCCAGTAAAAAAGGAATAATAAGTGATTATAGTGAATTTAAAACACACCACAGAGGGAACGCACAAAGCAGCCCTCCCATTCCAGAAATATCAAGGCAGCTTGGTCTCAGAAGACCTTATGCCAGCACAAATGATATACATCCACAGTGAACTCACTCAGCACTCAAGAGTCTAACAAAATATAAATGCATTATTTATGTAGTTTGTATGTCAACAATGCAGTCCCAGATGAAGTCTGAGGAAAGTCTCGGGGGGCCACAAATGATGACATAAAACCATGGAAAATAAATTGCTTTGCATTTGCTCGACTTGGGATTGCTGACTGACGACTCCCAAGCTTGTAATATTTTTTTTCTTCTAGAGCTTGCTGTGTTTATACTGTTTTCATGTATCCAAGACTCTGACCAAGAATTGACAAGAATGCAAAAAGCTTTTCTCTGCATATGTAAAAACAATAAAAACACTACAGGCTATCAACATGTTTTCAGTGCTAATATTATCATCTTAAATAATTAAAGTAGCAGTTTTTATTTCATATTTAAATCAACCCCTCATGTTATTTTATTGTTTTGTCTCTATTGGGGATATTCTCTACCTCTTCCTTTCCTAAAGCCGATTAAAAAACTCTTCAACAGTATGAAAGCAACAAAAAACACGATAGAGGTTCAAACCCGCTCCCACTCATAGTTATTTTTTGCCGTCTTTTTCCACACTGGAAAATTTTGGATCACTTTCTGTCCTGTTGGCACAATAGGAAGTGAAGGGAAATGATTGCAAAGGGGACACAGACAACCTTAAAACCTGAGAGGGCTTCTAACCCTTTCTCACAAAAGAAAGATTTGTTCTAGTGTAAACGAAAGTAGCTATCATTACATATATTAAAGAGATTGCAAAGGTACAATTTTTTTATTAAATAACAAACATGTCTATACTTACCAGCTCTGTGCAATAGAATTGCACACAGCGGCTCGAACCCCCTCTCCTCAGGTCCCTTGCTGGCTCTCCTGGCCCCTCCTCTCTGTCCAGGCACTTCTCATGGGGGCACTCAAGTGTGCTCCCGAGCCTGACACAGACAGTGGGACTCGTCCCCCCCCCCCCCCGCTCCCTTGTCACTGGCTTTGATTGACAGAACTGGAAGCCGATGGCTCCTGGTGCCCCAGCAAAGCCAGCGAGTGAGGTGAGAAAAGAGCTGTAGACATGCAAGGCACTGGATGGAATAAGGGTTTAGGTAAGTAGAAGGGGGTGATGCCTAAGCATTTTTTTACCTTTATGCAAGGAGCGCATTAAGGTAAAAAATGTTTAGGCTTTAGAAGCACGTTAACGCTTCAAAAACATGTTATACATAAGAAAGGTGGTTGCTATATGTATACATAGCTCCCAACTGTCCCTGATTTATAGGGACTGTCCCTGATTTGGAACAAAGTCCCTCTTTCCCCCTCATTTTCCCTCATTTTGGTCTGATCTATATATCTGTATATAAAAAGGGCACTTTTTATCTTTCAAAAAGGTGCTAAAACTTTCATCCAATTTCTAATTTGCTGCATTTATAAATTTCAAAAGTCAGTGGTAAAAAAACACTTGTGGGTTTAACTAATCTTTTTTTTTTGTATAATTCTCCTTTAAGGGGGCATAGCAGGGGGTGTGTCCAATGCTTACATACTTTTGCTAATAGTTGTCCCTTGTTCCCCACTCAGAAAGTTGAGAGATGTGTGTATATATGCAGTTTATGCTTCCTGTAGTAGCATAACAGTTACTGTTAGTTATGTGATTAGATGAGACATTAAGATCTTGAGAAATGTAGAATTCAGCTTTACTTGCATAGGAGAACAGCAAAAATGTGTGAGAACCGCATTACAGGAGAGAGCAGGGAGAGAAAAAAGCTTCCTTCCTGTGCAGAATATACAAGCATACATAAGCACACAGATACTAGTATATCACTGCAGAACCATCTACGGTATAGTTTGGACTGCATAGTACATGCTGTTGCATTTATAATAGCTCTGCCAAAAGCTGGTCACAGATATGAATGCACAATTTGACAATTTGTAGGAGGAGCCTGAAGCTCCGCTTTAATGTGTTTGTTTGAACCAAACTATTTTCTTGACTAACAGATGCGCCCGCTGGGAGCGCTGTATAAACTATATTAGCTACACACAGTTTACAGCTCTTTATTCCGGAAGTGGGATGAGGACCTCCCTCCCCACTCCTGGAATAAACTCAAGTTGGGCTGAGCACTGTTCAGCCATTCAAAGGAAACACTGAGTTTTATGAATGAATACAAGGCTTCCTCTGATTGGCTGAGGTGGAGAGGCAAGCGGATGATGTTGCAATTTCCACCTCAGCCAATCAGAGGAATCCTCGTATTCATTGATGAAATACGAAGCCTCCTGTGAATGGCTGAGCAGCACTTAGCCCGACTCGATTTTGTTCTGAAGTGGGACAGGAAGACCTCATCTCACTGCTGGAACACAGTTCTGTATACTGTATGTAGCTGATGCTACAAGAAAGTCACAAGAAACCTGGATTAAGGCTTTAAATGGCTCCTGGGGGTCAAATAAGCTTTTCTTCCGGCTATTATGGTGGCAATATTGGCTCTGCATTACGTTTATTATTTCACATCCTTTAAATAAAATAAATAAACAAAAATTGAAAGCTGCAACAATGAAATAATCAATTACACAAAAGATAGCAAAAAAAAAAAAAAACAAATAAAAAAAATAACACAAAAGAAATAAATAATCCACTACCTATAAACAAAAAAGATGGAATTTGTTATTCAAGCAAAATTCCCCCCAAGCTCTTCTGTGTGCAAAATTGAGAGTCACAATTTACCAGTGTTTTTTTACAACAAAATCAATTTTAGAGCAAAATCAATTTCACCTAAATCATTCTGCTCATCCCTAACAGGCACCTTTTCTCCCCACTTACCAGTAACAGCAGTATTTGTCAGGAGGCTTTCAATCACAACAATATATTTTCAGTGTGGCTTACTTAAAATCCCATTTTCACACAGAAATATTTCATCTAGAATGTCTATAAAATAGAGAGCCATTATGGGAGGAATTATACATCTGTTTAAAAAATTGTAGGCTTGAGAAAAACAACTCTAAACAAGTAAATAAGTACTGCAAGCAGAGTAAAGCCTCGTACACACGGGACTACGATCGTATACAACAGGTCGTACTAACGATTAGAACAGCCGAACATACGACGGTCGTACAAGGGAGTTGTATGAGCAAACTAGAAAACGTGGTCGTACCAACAAGCGATCATACGACCGTTGTATCGTGTGTACAGAGAAGTTGGTACAACAAGTCGTATTGTGCAAAACAGGCATGCTCAGAAGTCAGGAATGGCTGGATGCTAATTACATGCATCTGAACGTTCTTTCTGTGCTCGTACGATCGTGTAGTGCAGTCAGTATGCAAGTTATGCAACACACGATTTGAGATGATTGTACGTACGATCGTCGTCCCATGTGTACGAGGCATAAGTATCTGGATTTGACTTGCCATCAGCTTTTTGAAATCTACTGTACATGAGACCAAAAGTCTTCCACATATAATGTCTTTTAAACAATTCTACCCTGGTGACTTGACAACAATTCACGCATTTAGCCCTTTAAAACAAGGAACTAAAGTTGGATATACACATTGCAGTTTTTTTTTTTGATCAACCAGCAGATTGAACGAAAAAAGAGTTATTGCACTTTAACTACTTCAATACCGGACGTTTATACCCCCTTCCTGCCCAGACCAATTTTCAGCTTTCAGCACTCTCACATTTTGAATGACAATTACTCTCTCATGCTACACTGCACCCAAACAAGATTTTTATATATTTTTTCACACAAATAGAGCTTTCTTTTGGTGGTATTTAAGAACCTCTGGGTTTTTTATTTTTTGCGGCATAATTAAAAAAAGTGTAAAAATTTTGAAAAAAAAACACTTTTTTTTTAGTTTCCGTGATAACATTTTGCAAATAGGTAATTTTTGTCCATAAATTTGGGCCAAAACCTATACTGCTACCTATCTTTGGTAAAAATAACCCAAATAAGTGTATATTATTTGGTCTGTGTGAAAGTTATAGAGTCTACAAACTATGGTGCAAATCATTGAAAATTGATCACACCTGATGCACTGATGGCCTATCTCATTTCTTGAGGCCCTGAAATGTCGGGAAAGTACAAATACCCCCCAAATGACCCCATTTTGAAAAGTAGACATTCCAAGGTATTTAGCAAGAGGCATGGCGAGTTTTTTGAAGTTGTACTTTTTTCCCACAATTCTTGGGAAAATTAAGAAATTATTTATTTATTTTTTTTGCACAAAATTGTCAAAACAACAAGTTATTTCTCACACACAGCATATGCATACTTCCAATTACACCCCAAAATACATTCTGCTACTGCCCCCGAGTATGGCGATACCACTTGTGTGAGACTTTTTCACAGCCTGGCCACATAGAGAGGTCCAACATGCAGGGAGCACCGTCATGCATTTTAGGAGCAGAATTTTCACATCTAATTTCCTAACGACCTATTAAATTTTTGAAGGCCCTGGAGCACCAGGAAAATGGAATTACCCACAAAATGACCCAATTTTGGAAAGCAAACACCCCAACGTATAATCTATGAGGCATTATGAGTCTTTTGAATGGTTCATTCTTTTCCACAAGTCTTCGAAAAACGTGGAAAGAAAATGAAAACGCTTTTATTTTTACACAAAGTGGTCAATTTATAAGTTATTTCTAACACATAGCATGCACATAGCAAAAATTACCCCCCAAAATATATTCTGCTACTCATCCCAAGTATGGTGATACCACATGTGTGAGACTTTTACACAGCCTGGCCACTTGGGTACTTTGATGGGCTGGAGACAGGTACTCGGGTAATCTGATGGATTGGTAAAAGGTACTTGGGTACTCTGATGGGCTGCAGATAGGTACTCGGTTACTCAGATGGGTTGGTGACAGGTACTTGGGGAATCTGAAAGGCAGGTGACAGGTACTCGGGTACTCTGATGGGCTGGTGACAGGTACTCGGGTACTCTGGTGGGCAGGTAACAGGTACTTGGGTACTCAGGTGGGCAGGTGACAGGTACTCAGATGGGCAGGTGACAGGTACTCGGGTACTCTGATGGGCTGGTGACAGGTACTCAGGTACTCTGATGGACAGGTGACAGGTACTCGGATTCTCTGATGGGCAGGTGACAGGTACTCGGTTACTCTGATGGGCAGGTGACAGGTACTCGGGTACTCTGACGGACAGGTGACATGTACTCGGGTACTCTGATGGACTGGTGACAGGTACTCGGGTACTCTGATGGACAGGTGACAAGTACTCGGTTACTTTGATGGGCAGATGACAGGTACTCGGGTACTTTGATGGGCAGTTGACAGGTACTCGGATACTCTGATGGACAGGTGACAGGTACTCGGGTACTTTGATGGACAGGTGACAGGTACTCGGGTACTTTGATGGACAGGTGACAGGTACTTGGGTACTTTGATGGGCAGGTGACAGGTACTCTGATGGACTGTGACAGGTACTTTGATGGGGTGGTGACAGGTCCTCTTTATTGGAGGGATGATCAGTGTGCTTGGTGTACACAGTAGGCAGTAACACACGATTGGTGTATGACAGGGAGAACCGCGGTAACAACTCATTACCGCGGTTTGTTTACATAACATAACCGGCTGTGATTGACACAGCCAGTCACGTGGTAAAGTCATATGACGTCCACCCGCATCAACAAGCAGTTCCTGCCAACGTCATTTTACAATGACTCGGTAGGGAACTGGTTAACAAGGGGACGCCCTCCACCAGAATACACTGATCAGCGCTTGCAGCCATTAGCTACAAGCCCTGAATGAATGCTGGTTTTTCAGTAAGACCTTTCAACAGAAGCCGGCCACTAGACCAGCTTCTGTTGAACAGACAGCAGTACACAAGTACCAAAAGTCGGGCGGTCTCTGCTGAACCATCCGGCTTTCGGTACATGTGTACTAGTCTTAGCACCTATGCAGATTTACTGACACCAAAAAAGGCGATTGTGTGACTAGAACTGGGTGGTTCTCCAACCTTTGCACCTCTCATCCTGTTCTTGGATAATCAACATGTACATATTCCATGATGATTGGATTAAGATACACTATATTACCAAAAGTATTGGAACACCTGCCTTTACAAGCACATGAAATGTAATGGCAGCCCAGCAGTGGTGTTGGGAGGGGGGTCTGAGGGGGGCTATATCCCTGAGTGGGCCCCCAAAAAGCCCCGGGTCTCGAAATTCATAAAAATAGTTATTAGCCCCGAGCCGTTTACACAGAGCACCGCATACTAGCTCATTATAAAATACTTACCTCAGAACGAAGCTCCCGCAGGGCTGCACGGTTCGTGCAGAGGGAGCGGACATCTACGCTGTGTGGATTCTTCCAGGTTCGCGGCTCTGGCGCTGTGAGTGGCCGGAGCCACAAGACGTCACTCCCGCCATGCACCGGGACTTTGCCAGGACATCACGGCATATGCGATGTGACGTCAGCACTGCAAGTGGAATATCTCCTAAACCATGTAGGTTTAGGAGATATTCATTTTACCTACAGGTAAGCCTTATTATAGGCTTACCTGTAGGTAAAAATCACCTACAGACACTTACCTTACTGTCCTCCATCCATGTTTCTAGACGTTTCCATTCATAATGTCTTACCTTCACACAGACTATAGGTAATGACACAGGAAGGAGCTGACCAGCTGACCTCAATAGCACACAGCCTGCATCATCCACCTTCCTACCTACTGGCCACTCCCAGTTTCACGTTTTTTAAATGAGATGCAATCAATCAGTGATCACCCTTCTCACTAAATTCACAATATATAATTAGATTGTAGAGTGTATGGCCACATTTATACACCTAAAATTACTAGTTGCGCTTTCAGTGCCATTAATTGTTAACGGCACACCAAACACAGAAGCAAACACACATTTTTCCATGTGAAAAAACGAGGGGCAAATGCTGCAAAACACACAACACACAACCCACAAAATGCCAAAATGTCCCATAAGCCACATATAGCACAGCCCATTGAAATCAACAGGCTGCCCAATGCGTGTCACAGGAAACACGAGACACAAAAAGTTTGCTCCAACTATGCTAGATGTGAATGGGGCCTGAAAGTGAAATTGGCACGGTAACACAAGAACAATGAGGCTCCACTTACATCTGTGCATTTCCTTGCATTATAGAAATGCGCTGCACCAAAAATCGCGGTAAAAAATGCACCGAGCTCCGCTCTAAAAAAAAGTTCTGAAGCTTCTTTAGGGCGATCTCTGTGTGTAGGGCAGCCCATTCAGGTGGAAGGGCTGCCCTACGTGTGATGAGGGACAATGCTTAAACGCCTCCACACGTCGCTAAAAAAAAAAAAAACTCATGTGGGAATGCAAGTTCTCGCTATGCAGAGATGTGAACATAGATTGCATAGTGTATGGGCATCTTAATACAAGTACATAGGAGGGAGTGGACAGAAACACTCAGCTGTCAAGCCCTGTTAACATCTCTGCATAGCGGGAGCTCGCATTCCCACATGCGTTTTTTTCTTTTTAGCGAGGTGGGGAGGCATTTGGATGTAATTTGAATCGATTCAAATAGTTTTCAGATCAATTTCGAATAGTTTTCAAATTTGAATTGTTTTTGAATTCTAATAGTTTTCCAATTTCCAAAGAAAATTAAACAGAATAGAAAATAAAGAAATAGAAAAAAAAATAATAAAATAAAAAAGAATATAACAGAAAATAAAAGAATAGAATATAATAGAGTAAAACAGAACAAAATAGAAAATAAAGGAACAGAATAGAATAGAAACAGATAGAAGAGAATAAAAAAGAATAGAATAAAACAGAAAGAATATAACCATCTTCTGAAATTCAAATTTCAAATAGAATACATTTTAATTTTGAATACATAAGAAAAGAATAGAATAGAATTGAAAGAAAGAATATAATAAAATAGACTATAATATAAGAGAAAATAATAGAATGTAAAAAAACAATAGAATGAATAAAACCATTTCCCATAATTCAATTATAATCAATTCAAATTTAAATAGAATAGAAAATAATATAGCAGAATAAAATAGAAAGTAACAGAATTGTATAGAAAAAAACAATAAAAAAGAATAGAAAGAATATAAGCATCTTTCAAAATTCGAATAGAATAAATTTGAATTTGAATAGAAAAGAATAGAGTAGGATAGAACAGAAACTAAAATAGAAAATAATAGAATAGAATAAGCAAATAATAGAATTAAAAACTCAATAGAATAGAATAGAAAGAATATAACCATTTCTCAAAATTCAAACAGAATCAATTCGAATTTGAATAGAATAGAAAAGAATAGATTAGAATAGATGGTTATATTCTGTTGTTTTTGTCTTTACGATTCTGTCATTTTCTATTCTATTCTTTTCTATTCTATTCAAATTCAAATTGATTCTATTTGAATTTTGGGAAGTGGTTATATTATTTTTATTCTATTTTGTTTTTTGAATTATATTATTTTCTATTCTATTATTTTCTATTTGAATTTCAGAAGATTGTTATATTCTTTATATTCTTTCTATTTTATTCTATTATTTTTTCCCCTATTTTATTTGCTTCTATTCAATTCTATTCCATTATATTCTGTTCTTTTATTTTCTATTCTGTTTTGTTCTGTTTTACTCTATTCTATTCTATTCTTATGTTTTCTGCTGTATTCTTTTCTCTTCTATTCTTTTCTATTCCTTTCTTTTCTATTCTATTTTATTCTCTTTGGAAATTGGAAAACTATTCCAAAACTATTGGAAATTTATTAGAAAACTATTTGGATCGATTTGAGTACGAATAAACAAAATAAATTCCGAAAAACAAATTAAACGGATTCAACTAATTTAACTAAACAAATTTATGTAAATAACGAATCGAAAATGAAATCAAACAAATCTTTTTCGTTTTGCACATGTCTAAAAATTGCCATGCAAGCTCACTGCAGTTAGCTAAAGAAATAGAAAGCAGCAGCGTAAACTGCAGAGGAATGGCATGGATGGGTGTCGTCCACAAAGGAAGCCTCTCCTAAAGTCCATGCACAAAAAAGCCCACCTAGAATTTTCTAGGGCCCATGCTGAAAAAAGAAGACTACTGGGACTCTGTACTCTGGAGTGATGAGACCAAGATAAATGTTTTTTGGAACTGATGACTTCAAAACTGTATGGCATCGCAAAGGTGAGGAGTAAAAGAAAAATGCATGGTGCCTACAGTGAAATGTGGTGGTGGCAGTGTCCTTCTGTGGGTCTGCATGAAGGCTGCTGGTGTCAGGGATGGTATCATGAATTCACAGATGTACTGCTCTATATTGAAAGAGAAGATGCTACCCTCACTCCGTGCGTTGTGTCGTCGTGCGATTTTCCAACATGATAATGATCTAAGACACACATCTAAGGCCACTGTTGCATTTCTGAAGAAGAACAGGGAGAGAGAGATTCAGTGGCCAAGTATTTCTCCTGATCTGAACCCAATCAGGGAACACCTATGGGGAATTCTGGGGAGACACGTTGAGCATCACTCTCCATCCAGCCTCCAGGCTGTAAAAGAGGTCGTTCTTGAAGAATGGAGAAGGATAGATGTTGCAATATGTCGCCAACTACAAATCATGGAGGTCAGACAAAATACTAGATGGAGTCGTTTTTTTTTGCTGTTGGGGTGTATTCAATTTTGCATCAACTAATTAACCGTACTTTCATGTAATGAGCTAAATAAATGTTCATATATATATATATATATATATATATATATATATATATATATAAGGAATAATCACCACTTTGCAACAATTTTAGCCAGGTGTGAAAAAAAATGTGGTAATTAACCACTTCAGCCCTGGAAGGATTTGCCCCCTTAACCACTTCAGCCCCGGAAAGTTTTACCCCCTTCCTGACCAGAGCACTTTTTGCGATTCGGCACTGCGTCGCTTTAACTGACAATTGCGCGGTTGTGCGACTTTGTACCCAAACTTAATTTGCTTCCTTTTTTCCCACAAATAGAGCTTTTTTTTGTGGTATTTGATCCCCTCTGCGCCATTTCTGATCACTGCTATAAACAAAAGAAGAGCGTCAATTTTGCAAAAAAAAAACAAATTTCTTACTTTTTGCTAAAATACAAATCCAAAAAAAATATATAAAAAAAATTTTTTTCATCGGTTTTGGCTGATTTATATTCTTCCTCATATTTTTGGTAAATTTTTGGTTTATTGATTGGTTTGCGCAAAAGTGGCCGCGTTTAAGGATGATGAGAATTCATTTCTGGGGTTTATATTTTTTTACTTGTAATGGCGGCAATCTGCAATTTTTAACGGTGCTGCGATATTGCAGCGGACATGTCGGACATTTTTGACACTTTTTTGGGACCAATGACATTTATTCGGCGATCAGAAATGTAAATGTCCACTGATTACTGTATAAATATCATTGGCAGTGAAGGGGTTAACCTGCAGGGGGAGATCTAAGGGTTAACTGTGTTCCCTGGGCGTGTTCTAACTGTGGGGGGACTGGGCTACCACGGGCATAAGAGATCTAACTGATCCCAGTTACAGGGATCAGTAGATCTCCTATGCCCGCACTGACAGAGCGGGGAACCGCCATGTTTACATCGGCGGTTCTCCGTTCTTTGGCTGTGGCCACTCATCGCGGCTCGCCGGCGGACATCGGGTCCGCCCGAGCTGCGGGCACACTCCTCAGGAGTACGGCGGGGCGCCGCCTAGCGGCCACCCGCATATCGCCACTTTTTTACGGATATTCGCGCTGAGCGTCCACACTGCTGCCGTAAATATGCGGTAGGTGGTGTGGAACCGGTTAATGACCGGCCCATTTTTTGCGCTTAGGCACTGCATAGTTTTAACTGACAATTGCGCGGTTGTACGAAGTTGTACTCAAACAAAAATGGTGTCCATTTTCCCCACAAATATAGCTTTCTTTTGGTGGTATTTGATCACTTCTGTGGTTTTTATTTTTTGCGCTATAAACAAAAAAGAGCGACAATTTTGAAAAAAAAAATATATTTTTTAACTTTTTGCTATAATACATATCCAAAAAAAAACGAATGTATTCATCGGTTTAGGCCAATATATATTCTTCTACATATTTTTGGTAAAAAAAAAAAAAAAAAAAATCGCAATAAGCGTATGTTGATTGGTTTGCGTAAAAGTTATAGCGTCTACAAACTACAGGATAGATTTAGGGACTTTTATTTTTTTATTGTTTTTACTGTAATGGCGGCGATCTGTGGTTTTTAGCGGGGCTGCAACATTGCGGCAGACAAATCTGTCCCAAAATCTGTCTTTTCGGGGGCCAGAGACATTACATTGATCAGTGCTATAACAATGCAGTGATCAATGTATAAATGACACTGGCAGGGAAGGGGTTAATACTAGGGGGTTATCAAGGGGTTAACTGTGTTCCCACAGCGTGTTCTAACTGTGTGGGGGCTGGGCTGGCAGGGGCATGACAGATCTCACTGTTCCCAATTACTGGGAACAGTAGATCTCTGTCATGAACCCTGTCAGAACGGGGATCCGCCTTGTTTACATTGGCAGATCCCCGTTCTGCCTTTGTACTAGTTGATCGCCAGCGGACATCGAGTCCACTTAACTCGTGGGCATGCTCACGCAGTGTGCAGCGGGCGCATGCCTGCCTTAAAACCACGCCCACCGGCGAACAGCTACGGCGATTCGCGCAGGAGAGTAGACCCACCGCTGTATAACGACGGCGGCTGGTCGGCAAGTGAATAAGAATGCTTTCAGAAATATAAGTGTTAATAGTTTATTTTTATGAATTAACAAAACAAGAAGTAAATGAACAGAAGATACATAAATCCAAACCATATCAATATTTGGCCTTCAAAACAGCATCAGTTCTTTTAGATACACTTGCACACAGTATTTGAAAGAATCCGGCAGGTAGGTTGTTCCAAACATCTTGGTGAACTAGATCCAACTCTATTTGCAGAAATGCAGCCCCAAACTTGCAAGGAACCTCCACCATGCTTCACTATTGCCTGCAGACACTAATTATTGTTCTGCTCTCCAGCAGAAAAAGTGTGTGCTTGATGCACTTAACCACAAGAGGCAACCCGGCACAAATGTCCCGCAGCAACACAAGGCTGCTCACAATGGCTTAACTGCTGAGAAAGATTCTTCTGATACAGCAGGGTTACACTGAATCAGGTTATAGACACTTCTACTAGTAAAGGACTACGAAAACCATTTTGTTTAAATAACGTTGCTTTCTACTGATAAACTTGGGAATTACTGGTACTTCTCACATCAATCTTCACATCCAGAAACATTTGAATAACACAGTTTAACCGAGGTAAAGTTGGCTGTGCTGCTGTAACATAACACTCTCCTTAGCTGTTTCATATAGGAAAGAGGTGCATAGAGAACATAGTGCGACCCATACCTGAGATGGATAACGTCCATAGTAACAATAGTCCATAGAAACTTGGATCCCTGAAGATGGGCCCTTTTGAGGGGTAACGAATGGGAGAGCATAAATCACACGATAAGCACCTGCCTACAAATGGATGTCAATAACAGCTGGAAATGGACAAAGTGACTTAGGGCCGGTTCACACCTAGGCGATCCAACTTCAGAGGCGACTTTGCTAGGCGATTGGAACGCGACTTCAAGGAGACTTCAGCGTGACTTTGGGTGACTTACAACGTGACCTGAAGCGACCTCCATGCCAGGTGACTTTGCCTGTTTCCAATCAGAGAAGAGAGGGAGGGGGGGTTGCCTTAAATAAATTCTATTCGTTTTCCTGTAAAGTTACTTCTTCATAGACGGTGGTCCGACTTGGAAGTGAATTCCATTGACTTCTATGGGCTCAAATCGCTTAGAAGTCACCTTGAAATAGTACAGGAACCTTTCCAGAAGTCGCCCTGCAGTGGGAGCGACTTGAGTAGCACATATTAAGATGGCTTCCATTCATTTCAATGTGATTTATGATGTCAAGCAATTTGAGGCGACTTGGGGCGACACAAGTTTGATCTTAAATCGCCTAGGTGTGAACCGGCCCTAAGTGTTTTGGTGAACAAATCCACTAAATGTGATCTTATAAACAGGATGAAGAAATAAGGCATAAAACACATCTATTTGACCTGTTAAGAACTGACCCCAAATTATATCCTGAAAGAGAAAAAAAGCACACCACTCTTACATTTTCAATGTAATAAAAATGTAAGCATTACAAAATGAAAGTGTTAGTAGAACGAATTAATTTTAAAGCCAAGGGAATTGGAACATTTCTCCTCAAGATATGCATAAGATTTCATCCATTCTGTGGAGAATAATACAATTGTGAGTCATGATCCTTTTAAACACATACAGACAATCCCCTAGTTATGAACATCTGACTTACAAACGACTCCTACTTACAAATGGAGGGAGACAACAGGAAGTGAGAGGAAATCTCCCCCTAGGAAGGGAAATTCACACCTGGAAGAGTTATTATGGGAAAAAGGGGTCTCCACTGAAGATTTATCACCAATCCTTGTTTCCCCAACAACTCAAAATTTTCAAAATCCAATTATCATTGGAACAGGAAGTGAGGTGAAATCTTCTGAACAGAAACATAGACAGCAAAACAAACATTACAGGGGTGTTACCCCTTCCCTATGCCATCCAAAAAGCTTAAAAATATTTTTTGGCTGAAGCTACACTTAAAAAATGTACCTGTTCCGACTTACAAACAAATTCAACTTAAGCACAAACCTACAGACCCCATCTTGTTTGTAAGCCAGGGACCGCCTGTATTAGTATTATGATAGTGATGATAGTATTATTGGGGGGTTATTAACACACACACATCAAAGTCAGAAACTATTCTCTCTATTTTTATGGAACCTGAATGGGAACTTTATGGGCAAAAATTAAATTTTCTGTCAGTACTCTTCACATAAATACTTGTATTCAATGTACTTTCTCTCCTCACATATAAAAGAAAATTGATCTGCTTCAAATGAGAATAAGTTAGATTTAACCACTTCCATACAGGACACTTACACCCCCTTCCTTACCAGACCAATTTTCAGCTTTCAGCACTCTCACACTTTAAATGACAATTACTCAGTCATGCAACACTGTTTTAAAAGCGATGAAAAAGCGAATATAACTTTTTTTATTTTTTGGGTCGTCACTAATATATGGTGGTTTTCTTTCGAGATAAACACTCTTTTTTTACTATTTTTAAAACAAACCCACGTCACAACGTACTGACTCATTAACAGTAAATTTCACACTCTCACGACTTTCGACTTTTAACCAGACCATTCCTTCCCCCACATTCACAGGACATACCTTCACCAATTTAGATTGAATAAGAGTAAACTTCGTCTAGTTAAAAGAAAATATACACTCCTCTCTTTCATGTAACTTATGTTC